>JBBPBX010053713.1:2482-23745 GCA_038048925.1 Garcialebias charrua | reverse complement strand
AGTTTTTTCTAGATTTAATGATAATTTATTGATTTTAAACCAAGTTTGTATTTTGACAAATTCTGTCTTTATCAATTCCAACATTTGTTCTACATCTTCACCTAAACAGAAAAAAGTGGTATCATCAGCAAAAAGTACACATTTAAGGAGTCCTGACACATTTACCAAGTCATTCACATATAAAATAAATAGCTTTGGTCCAAGTACAGAGCCTTGGGGAACTCCACATGTGATATTACAGAGGTCAGATCTTACATCATTTATTTGTACAAATTGTCTCCTATCTTTTAAATAGCTAGATACCCACTGTAATGCTGGTCCTCTAATACCATATTTGTTCAATTTTTCAAGGAGAATGGTGTGATCAATAGTATCGAATGCTTTTTTTAAATCAACAAAAATACTGACACAATATTGTTTTTGATCGACAGCAGTAGTTATTTGTTCCATTAATTCCATGAGAGCCATTGATGTAGAGTTTTTTGCTCTGAACCCATACTGACTGTTGCTTAGAATATTTTGTTTATCTATAAATTGATCTAGTCTGTTTACAAAAAGTTTTTACACATTTTACACCTATTGTCAGAACTTGTAAGTACTGTTTTAAAAAAGAAAAATGGAAGTAGTACTCAGGGAGTCTATTCATATTCCCCACTCTGTGGTGGTTAGGGGTTTAACAGGGTCCGAGACAGATGAGGAGGTGTCCACTTTTCTCCAGAACTAATGGTTCCATTAATCGTTACATTTGCTTAGATGATCCTAAATCAGATTACCATAAAAACATGATTGTTGAGTTTGCACATGAAACTGCCATGCAGACATTTGAACCGTTGTTGCCTCTCCAGTTCCCAAGCATGACTCAGACCGGCATTGTGTATGAGTTAAAGGCTTTAGGAAGTGTCTATACCTTAGATGCCAGAAGCAAAGCTACTAAGAGGTACATGGAACAGCTCTCTGAAATTGCCAGGCTGAGTGGAAATTCGTTAGGGGAAATGTTGAAAGAGGAACTTAAAAGTTTCATCTGCAGAAAGTGTTTTTGACCAACTACCTCAGGCTGATCCAGAATCTGCGACTTCACAGAGTCTGACTTCACAAAGAAACTCAACCAGCCAAAAAGATGTTCCATCTTCTGAAAACCCTCAACCGGTGACACCTACCGAATCCAGGATTTTGACCTCAGCAAATGATCCATGTAAGCTTTTCAGTAAAAACCTGATTGATTTCAAACCCCCACAGACCTTCTCGGTCTCATCTGAATCCAAGCCTATGCCCCTAATTGATGTCAACCCACCTGCAGTTCAGCGAGTGGTGGTTGAGCATGTGGTGCGCAGCAATGATAACTCACCCCAGTTTGCTTCACCCAGTAGACTCAGAGTGTTTTCAGGCCAGAGTCCACGTCCAAGCAATGAAGCAGATTATGATACATGGCGTGCAAGTGTTGAAATTCTTATCAGAGATCCAGCTGTGTCCAACTTGCATTACACACATCGTATATTGGACAGTCTTCTTCCTCCTGCTTCTGAAATGATCAAACATTTGAGCCCACAGTCGAATCCCTCCACTTATCTCAAGTTGCTTGACTCTGCTTATGGGACAGTTGAAGATGGTAACGAGCTTTATGCTAGGTTCTTAAGGCGGCGGAAATCCCCACAAGGTCGCCATTGTCCGTTTGACTTGGGCACCATGTGCAAGGGGGAGGCCCACGGACTGTTGGAACGCTGCACAATGCCTAAACGCTCCATGTTAGCAAACTCTTTACGCGCGATTGCTAGCTTAGTGGCATCGAGGCGGCGTGCATGCGCGAAAACCGGAGGACCCGTTGTGGTGATATAATGTTAGATCCCGTGTTTTATTTCTGTGTTGGAAAAATTAGGAACAGTCAGCAAGGGGAACTCTGACAATAAACGCTGAAACACGTTTCCTGAAGCTAAAAAGTTAGCATGCATTAAAGGCCCAGCTCCTCGTGTAGCACAAGGCAGTGATGAAAAAGACAAAGCGTCAATCAAACGTCTGTTAGCAACATCAACAAGGAGCCCATGAGCACAAAGAAAATCAGCACCTAAAATAGGAACTGAGCTTGCAGCTACAACAAAGTTCCACTGGAAGTCCCGGTCATGGAAACAAACAGTCACCAACCTTTCACCAAATGTCTTGATGGGAGAGCCATTAGCCGCAGTTAGCAGCGGCCCGCAGCCTTCTGCCAACCTGTCGGAGCCAGTCGGGGGGACGAGGCTCTTCTGGGAACCAGAATCCACCAGAAACTGCCTCCCCGACCTCGAGTCTTCGATGAAAAGCAGCCTTTCCTTGTCGCCAAAGGCCGTGGCTGCTACCGAGCGCTGGCGGTGTCGTTTCCCTGCGGCTTGAAGCTGCACGGCGGGATGCATCGTCGTGCTTTGGCGCTGAAGTGCTGGTGGTAGAAACAAAGGGCGGCTCCTTTACGCCTGCGGAAAGTGATCCCTGCCACCACCGATGGCTCGTCCGGCTCTGAGGGCGTTGCTTGAAGCTCGTAAGGTGCTGCCGGAGATCCGGGAACCACCGCCTGGACTGCGAAGGTCCTCGTAGCTAGGAGAATGTGGTCGGCTTCTTCCGCCAGCGAGCAGTAGTCCTTCTGCTACAACAGCGGGGAGTTAGCCAGCCCAGCGCGCACTGGAGCCGGGAGCTGCCGGAGGAAGAGGTGGATGAAAAGGAACCTACCGTCGTCTGATCCCAGCAGGGACAACATGTTCTCCATCAGCTCAAGAGCTGTGCCATTGCCCAAGCCGGAGAGGGAAAGGAGTTTTTCGGCGCGTTCTGCGTCGGAGAGGGAGTAGCGCCGTAAAAGCAGCTGCTTGAGAGCGGTGTACTTTCCGTGTGCCGGAGGGTCCCGGAGCAGGGTCATTGCTTGCCAGGTGGACAGTGGATCCAGCGAGGCGACCACATAGTGGTATTAGTGTCTTCTGATGAAATCCCACGAAGAGCAAATTGTGCTTCAATGTGGACGAACCATGAAGGAGGATCATGCAGCCAGAAGTCCGGGATTTTAACGGCCACCGAAAAAGAAAGCGGGGCAGCCGGTGGAGGTTCCACAGCAGTGGACGTCTGAGAAGAGCTGGCTCCATCTTCAGATCTGACATGTTCGGTTCGCGGGGTCACCAATGTGGAGGAGTAGAAAAGACGACACAGAAACTGGATGCAGAACTTCACTTTACTCAACTCCAACAAACTTAGGGTAAGCGCCAAAACCACACCTTACACATAAACTTTTCAAAATAAAACATCCTGTCCTCTGGGTGTGAGTAGAGTCCCGTAGTGGTCCGCCACAATGTATATACAGTATACTATATGTATATATATATATATATATATATATATATATATATATATATATATAGGAAAGCCCCGACCTACGGCGCCCGCGACTACGGCAACCCGGACCTACGAACGAGCCACTTTTGAAGAATGCCATCGAGATACGGCAAAAAGAACGTGACCTACGAATGAACCAAGTTAAAAATATGTAATCGAGCTACAGCATACTAGATGTAAGACCTACGAACGAGCCCCATTACAAGTATGTAATCGCGCTACGGCGTAACTGCGTCAGTACGGCAAGCAGCAAGGTGGGGGAGGGGATTGCCTTGGCTGTTGTGTGTTGGGCATGGGCATGACACTGCACATGACAGTGGAAAACTACCGCCAGCGAGAGGGGGGGCTGGGCTCCCGGCGGATGTACACATAGCCGTTGTGCACCTGGCGGCGGAGGGATCCGTACAGGTAAAGCGGTACTATTTAAAGGGCTGCGGCCATTTTGTCCCTCGTGGGTTAGTTACGGCGATTGATGAGAAGAGACATACGAACGAACAGCGAACGAACGACGAACAAACGTAAATTACAAGTACAGTAGATAAAAAAAATTATACAAAAAGCTAACGTTAGCATTCATTTGTCAACGTTAGCATTACAGTAATTTGCGCATTATTTCCTTAGGAATCCCTTTGAGTTAGCACGCTAGCGCGCACGCTAAATGGCTCCGAAGAGATCAGGAAAGGCCGCGGCCGAGGCAAAAAAAACTCATAGAACCATCACACTGGAGACAAAGGCTAAAATAATTAAAATGTCTAATGAGGGCGTGATACCATCTAAAATTGGAGAGAAGCTAGGGTTACCCAGGTCGACTGCGGGGACGATAGTGGCGGACAAAGAGCGCATTTTGCAGCACGTGCGTGATTCGGCTTCCATGAAGTTGACGATAATCACTAAGCAGAGGACGGGTAAGATTATTGAAATGGAAAGGTTGCTGGTGCTATGGCTGGAAGACAACACACAACGGAGTATCCCATGTAGTATGTCGGTTATATGTGAGAAGGCGAGGAGGGTTTATGCTCGGCTGCAAGAACTAGAGAGGAGTGAGGAAGGTGCAGGGGGGCAGGAGTGTGCACAGAGCGATCCGGGTGAAGGCACGTCATCACAGAGCGATCCGGGAGAAGGGACGTCTTCACAGAGAGCAGGAGAAGGGAAATCAGGCAGCACGTCAGGGGGGGTGGGATGGAGGAGAGGGGGGCACTGGATCAGAGCAGTTCAACGCATCAAAAGGTTGGTTTGCTCGCTTCAAGTAGAGAAACAACTTCCACAACATCAAAATACAGGGTGAGCATTTAATTTCTCCTTTTTATTTTTTAATAGGTAGACCACGACTTACGATTTTTTTTCCTTTTATCACAGTGTTACAACAGCTTAACCGTGTCATGTTTATGTGCATTTAAACAGGTGAGGCCGCCAGTGCAGACCACGAGGCAGCTGCGGCCTTCCGTGACACACTGGCTGAGATCATCAGGGACGACGGGTACACTGCCCAGCAAGTGTTCAACGTCGATGAGACAGGGCTGTTCTGGAAGCATTTGCCAGACAGGACCTACATCAGCAAGGCCGAACGCACCGCATCGGGTCACAAGGTCGGCAAGGAGCGTTTGACCTTGCAGGTGGGGGGCAATGCTTCGGGTGATTGCAAACTCAAGCCGTTGCTGGTGTACCAATTTGAAAGCCCCAGAGCCTTCAAAAATATTGATAAAAAACGCCTTCCAGTCTATTGGACCTCAAATAGAAAGGCCTGGTAACGTTGGATGTGTTTACAAAATGGTTCACCAACAACTTTGTACCAGATGTCCGGCGTTTTTGCAAACTCAAAAAGATTCCCTTTAAAGTCCTGCTGGTTTTGGACAACGCTCCAGGGCAACCCCCTGGTCTCACCGACTTGGACAGTCGTGTTAAGGTAGTGTACCTGCCTCCCAACACCACGTCCCTGATCCAGCTAATGGACCAGGGGGTGATTAGTACGTTTAAGGCGTACCGTAAAAACCGGTCTATAATACGCAGTATTTTTGCTCATTTGAATGTCCAGCGTATTAAACACCGAAGAGTATTATTTATGGATTTTTTCCCATATTTTTAGACTCATTTTTCGCTCTGATTCTTCGTTTTTCATTTTGGGCGAAAATGGTGCAGTACCAGTTTCGGCCGCTATATGGGCGCTGTAGGCAGCAGCCAGCAGAGGACTCAGAGAGTGAAGAGGAAGAGGGGCCACTTCCAGAAGTTTCTACTTGCTGTGTCCGAAAAAAGACTCCTTTGGTCGGACTGATGACTCTGTCGCTGCCCGCTCCCTGCTGTGGATGTAGCTGTTTTTGTTTGCAAGATACCACTCATAAACCACACCGCGGATTTTTAAATCCAGCTGATTTCACATTTGGTTCAGCTCAGGAGCCCGTCTGCTATAGTGAGGTAAGAAATATATTTTTAAGCGTTTATTTAGCTAAATTTAAAAGAAGAAAGTGTCCGGTTTGACCCGCCTGGCGCCTGCATAAAAGTCAGCGAACTTTTTTTTAAAAATCCAGCTGATTTGAACATTTCGTTAAACTCAGGAGTACGTCTACTATTAAGTCAGCTAAGAAATATATTTTTTAAGCGTTTATTTAGCTAAATTTAAAGAAAGAAAGCGTCCGGTTTGACCCGCCTGGCGCCTGCCTAAAATTCAGCGAACTTTTTTTTTTAAATCCAGCTGATTTGAACATTTCGTTAAGCTCAGAAGCACGTCTGCTATGAAGTCAGCTAAGAAATATATTTTTTCTCGCAAAGAAATAATTGTTTTACCGTGTTTCCTTGTGAAGATCTTCGTACCCGGTTGCTTCTGTCGCCGCCATCTTGATTAGGGCAAATGAGGCGCTGACGCGTCGCGTGTTGATGACGCGTATTAAACACCGGGGCGTATTGTGTACGTTTTTTTCTTGTTTATTGTTAATAATTGGACAAAGCGTATTAAACACCGGAGCGTATTTTCCTCCGGTGAATACGGTACTACCTTCAGAGGGTCATCCATGCCACTTTGGAGGCAACAGAGAACTCTGAACTCACCCTCAAAGAGTTCTGGAGACGGTACAATGTCCACGATGCTGTGTTGAACATTGACCACTCCTGGGAACGTGTTATTGAACAGAACATGTGTGGAGTATGGAAAAAGCTCTGTCCAGAGCTGGTTCAGGAGGTACACGATTCCCAGGAGGTGGATCGTGTAATCGAGGATGTTGTGAGGATGGGTAGGTCATTGGAACTGGAAATGGACCAAGACGATGTCCAACAGCTACTGGGTACAGCAGGACAGGAGCTGTCCCCAGACGACCTGATTCAGCTGGACAGGCACGTCCCGGATGAGGAAGAGGAGCAGGCCACCCCCATCCCTTCAGCCCAGACCTTCACCAGGCAGGAGATGGTGAAGGGCTTTAAAGAGCTCCACAGCTTCCTGGCGAGGATGTAGGCGCAGGACCTCGATGGGGAGAGGTTCTCCAGGGTCTCTCAGGCTGTCCTGAATGATGTTGCGTGTTATCAGCAGATCCTGGAAGACAAAAAGCATGAACAGGTGCAGAGCAGCATGCTCAAATTTGTGACAAAGGTCACAGCACCGCCTCTAGGATCTGCTGGTGCACCAGCTGAAAGGCCATCCAGTCCTCCTGCAGCAAGCCAGGAGGAGGCCATGGACAGCCCACCCTCTCCCCAGTAAAAGACGCCCCTCCCCCCCGCTCCCTCCCTCCAGGTACAGTACTGTAATGAAATGTTATTTTTATTTTTTGGAGTTGTGTCATGTTACACACATTAATTTCATCTGTTAATCAATTTGTATCTGCTTATGTTCACAGCCTGCTACTCCTCCTCCTCCCCCTCCTCTCCACCAGCTCCACCATCCCATCACTGACCTGCCCACCTTCACATACCAGCACAGCGTCGTCGGAAAGGTACAGCAAAGACATGTTAATTTTTTTTTACTTTATTTTTTGTTTTATGTTACATCTACTGTAATCATCACCTCTCTCTCGACAGCCTCCAAAGCGTCACGTCCCCCTGGTCCATCCACACATGTGCATCACACCACACAGGTAAGGAGAAGTTGTTCTTGTGTGTGTTTTCATTTCTGCAGATGTTGACGTCTGTTTGTGGGTTTCAACAGAACCAACTTGCTGCTCTCTCCTCATGGTCCAGCCTCCTCTAGCTCCTCAACACACATCTGCACCACACCACACAGGTAAGGAGAAGTTGTTCTTGTGTGTGTTTTCATTTCTGCAGATGTTGACGACGTCTGTGTGTGGGTTTCAACAGAACCAACCTGTTGCTCTGCCTCATGGACCAGCCTACGGTACATCCACTTGTTGCTCTGCCTCATGGACCAGCCTATGGTACATCCACTTGCTGCTCTGCCTCATGGACCAGCCTACGGTACATCCACTTGCTGCTTTGCCTCATGGACCAGCCTACGGTACCTCCACTTGTTGCTCTGTCTCCTACACCTCCACCTGCTGCTCTGCCTCCTGCACCTCCACCTGCTGCTCTGCCTCCTGCACTCCACCTGCTGCTCTGCCTCCTGCACCTCCACTTGCTGCTCTGCCTCATGGACCAGCCTCCTCTAGCTCCTCCATCTCCACAACTCTTCACCACACCAACACACAGGTAAGGAGAAGTTGTTCTTGTGTGTGTTTTCATTTCTGCAGATGATGTTGCACAACTTCATGTTTGTTTTATTTTTTACACAGATCACCTCGTGGACGTCTGTCCTACCTGCCTGCCTCTGGAGTCCTGCCTCCTGCATGCTGCCCTGTCTCCAGTGTCACCTGTTTGTGAACATCAGCAGTGAGTAGAACTTGTTCTCTGTTTAGTTTCTGTAACTGCACAACTTCATGTTTTCTTTTTACACAGATCACCTCGTGGACGTCTGTCCTGCCTGCCTACCTGCCTGCCTCTGGTGTCCTGCCTCCTGCATGCTGCCCTGTCTACAGTGTCAACTGTTTGTGAACATCAGCAGTGAGTAGAACTTGTTCTCTGTCTAGTTTTTGTAACTACACAACTTCATATTTGTTTTATTTTTTACACAGATCACCTCGTGGACGTCTGTCCTACCTGCCTGCCTGCCTGCCTGCCTGCCTGCCTCTGGTGTCCGGCCTCCTGCCCTGTCTCCAGTGTCAACTGTTTGTGAACATCAGCAGTGAGTAGAACTTGTTCTCTGTCTAATTTCTGTAACTACACAACTTCATGTTTGTTTTATTTTTTACACAGATCACCTCGTGGACGTCTGTCCTGCCTGCCTGCCTGCCTGCCTCTGGTGTCCTGCCTCCTGCCCTGTCTCCAGTGTCAACTGTTTGTGAACATCAGCAGTGAGTAGAAGTTGTTCTCTGTCTAGTTTCCATGTTTTCTTTGCAGGTGATTGTCCAGCTGTAACTGCACAACTTCATGTTTGTTTCATTTTTTACACAGATCACCTCGTGGACCTCTGTCCTGCCTGCCTGCCTGCCTCTGGTGTCCTGACTTCTGCCTCAATCCATCACCTGTGTGTCAACACCTTCTGCCTCAATGACTGCTGCCAAAAAAAAAAAAACACACACAACTGATGTGATGGACAGACCTGCTCACATCAGGACCACTCACCTGAACTCACACCTGCCTGAACTCAAACCTGGCCTAAAATGCTCCCAACATTCATTCTTGAGCAATGGCTAAGCAGTTCCATCAGATCCAGGTTTGAACATGAGAAAAACATCATCTGTCTACCCACACTTCAGTCAAAGTAAGGCAATTTTGTTTCATTTTCCTGCTGCTTCTAGCTTTTTCTGAGTTCATGGACTTCTTTTTCATGCACATGGACATGGACTGCACATCAAGACACTGGTTTCACATACGGTACATGATGGATGCAACATGTTTCTGATGGATGTGATTTGCTACTGATTTGCTGTTCATGGTTCATGGTTGACATAATTTGCTGATGGATGGATGGATGGATGGATGTGATTTGCTGCTGTTTGATGTTTGATGTTAACAGCTGCTGCTCTTTCAGAAGTGTTCATGGTTCATGGTTGACATAATTTGCTGATGGATGGATGGATGGATGTGATTTGCTGCTGATTTGCTGCTGTTTGATGTTAACAGCTGCTGCTCTTTCAGAAGTGTTCATGGTTCATGGTTGACATAATTTTTCTGATGGATGGATGGATGTGATTTGCTGCTGATTTGCTGCTGTTTGCTGTTTGATGTTAACAGCTCTTTCAGACATGTTCATGGTTCATGGTTGACATCATTTGCTGATGGATGGATGGATGGATGGGTGGGAGTTGCTGCTTATTTGCTGTTGTTTGATGTTAACAGCTGCTGCTCTTTCAGAAGTGTTCATGGTTCATGGTTGACATCATTTGCTGATGGATGGATGGATGGATGGATGGATGGATGGGAGTTGCTGCTGTTTAATGTTAACAGTTGCTGCTGTTTCAGAAGTGTTCCTGGTTCATGGTTGACATCATTTGCAGATTATGGCAGATAACTGTTTAGGAAGAGATTTGTATTTTGTATGCTTTCTCTGTGCTGAAAAATACGTACTGTACCTTTTAAAAGTTCCTGCACTGGACTGTCCTGTACACTAAGGCACTTTGTTTTCATACATCTGGTTCCACAAAGTAGTTTTTTAAATTACAGTATTGAATGTGCTGTGCTGAATAGCAATGTTTAACATTACTGTACACTACTGTACATGCTGTACAGTTACTGTGTGTGTTTATGGATGAATGTGTGGTGTACTGTGTTAGATAAGTGTTTGTAAATAAAGTTCTGTGCATGATTATGGCCCAGTATGTCCGCGACGTACGAACCAAATCCGGACCTAAGAACGGAACGTTTTTTTCGCCACCGATCTACGGCAGAATCGAGCTGCGAACGGTCCTTAGGTCCGGAACTCGTTCGTAAGTCGGGGGTTCCCTGTACACATATATGTGTGTGTGTGCATATATATACAGTATACGCACACATATTAAAGGTTCACTATGTAATTTCTGTAGAATGCTGGGACTTAGAAAAATTTTCATCAGGGAAAAGCGTTCTGCTCCCTTCCCCTCAGAGCCATATATGACTCTGAGGGGGAGCCACAGTCCGTTCTCTGTTGAACTTGAGTTCTGCAGCTCCGCCCCCTGCTGTGTGTCGCTCGGAGCGCTTCAATATTCTGTGATTATATGTTAATAAAATGTTTTTAAAAAATATAATAAAACCATGGAGCACTTGTCCAACAACACAAAAACCAGCAGAAATCAGCAGAGGTTCACGTAGCAACGTTGGACATGATTTAATTCGCTCGTGACTTCCTCTTTCTGTCAGTGCAGGAATGGAATTTCTGGAATGCTCCACCTCCTCTGCATGTCCTATCTGCGCTGCGAAGTTCTGTGATTATATGTTAATAAAACGTTCTAAAAAATATAATAAACCATGAATCACTCGTCCAACAACACAAAAACCAGCAGAAATCAGCAGAGCTTCACGAAGCAACGTTGGACATGATTTAATTCGCTCGTGACTTCCTCGTTTCTGTGAGTGAAGGATGAAGCGATCACTTGACTTTTGGCAAAAAAACAAAATAAAAGTCCAGCTCTGGGATGAAGAAGGGATATTTAATACATTTGTGTCACATACAAATCAGTCCTGCATCGCTTTGCAATCCTTTGAATGAGAATGTGCGCGGCGCTGAGGCTGGGACAGGCGGGGGCGTGGGTTGGGGCGTGACAAACAACTCTGTTTTTATTGGCTGGTCATTGTCCGGGTCACTCTGTGTTTTTAGTGTTTTTATAAATGCTGATAGAGAAGCAAGGGGACTATAGTTTTTTTCAGAGATTACTTTGTCTAACATCAGTCTGTCAGTAGATAGTGACAGAGTGAAGAAATATGTTAAAAATATATTGTTTGAAAAGTTACAGACTACATTACAAAGTTACATAGTTCAGCTTTAATATATATGTACCTGAAAAAGCCACAGGCAAAGCAGAATTTTCAAAAAAGAAACAAGATCATCCATTTTGGTTGTGTGTTCTTTTCCAACTCTTCTTCTAATGTGTGTTAGTGGTGGCTAGCCTGTATAAATAAAGGTTGAATGAATGAATGGTGGTTAGTAAAGAGCTTAATGTATCACTAGCACCACCAGCTGGTTAGGAGCGTTGATATTAATGATCCGCCCACTACAGGAAAACTACCCGCCCACTACAAGAGAACTACCCGCCCACTAAAGGGGACCTAATGGGCGCTGTGGATACAGAAATAAACCGGTCCCACAGGAACCGGCCAAAACAAGCCACAATGGGACCCTACAGGAACCAGCCCTGTGGATAAGGGGCATAAATCGATCAGATAAGATGAGCCTAGCAAAAGCTAATTTGCTCTACTTTCTGTGTATTTTCCTGTTAATCTGGAATCCTGACAGATCAATCATTTGTACTGAATTATTTATTTTCCATCTGAAATCCAAATAAAAGTCAGTAATTTAGTCTTAAAGGGTTTGGGGCCAAGATGGTGTAGTGGCTAGAGAATCAGACTTGGGATCCAAAGGACCCAGGTTCGAACCCCGGCCACGGCACACCTTGGGGTGTCTATGAGTGCACATCTATTTTCCCCAGCTCCCCGGGCGCTGACTACGGCTGCTCACTGCACCACCTGGTGGTGGTTGGGTTAAATGCAGAGACCAATTTCGTCTGTCAAGTATGGGAAACATACACAGATGACAAAAATGTGACATTTATTTATTTATTTTTTATACATAGATACTTGAGCAGCTACATGACAAGTTCTACCTCTCTAGCCCTGCATATATTGCTGCTACATCTTATGATACACTGCTATAAAAATAACACTTTTTTTCCTCTATAGCTTAATACTGCAGGGATAATTGCACAGTTACAAGAAGGGACAGGGAACGCATATATAAACACTACACATATTGGACTTTGCAGTTCTCTTCTGGCTCGCTCCACTGCTCCATGTCCAAACCCAAAGTGCTGTGACGGATCATCTTCCAGCTGGCCCGCGCCGTCTGGATCCTGCTTTCACTGGTTTTAGATCGAAGGAACGAGGATTCCTTCGAGGGGTCAGACTTCTCCTGCTCCTCATTGTCCTTCTCATCCTCCTTGGAAAAAACTTTGACGTAGCGGCGAACCTTTTTCTTCATGGAGTCGTTTCTGTCCTCAACCCTGAAGAACATGAGCAGTTACAGCAAATGTACCTCAGTTTTTTTTTCTTACAGATAAGAAAAGAGAAACGAGGGAAGAGGTGTAAAAATAATAATAATAAATAGGGTGGTAATTCCCACCCCCTTCCCCCCCAAGGCCCACTTTTGGAAGACAATCTTGCAATACTAAAATCCTGCACCAGAACCAATAGAAGTCATATGATCCTGTTTAATTCAGTTCAGTTTATTTATATAGCGCCAAGTCACAACAAAAATCCGCTCAGGGCAATGAACAGAAACATTCCTATATATTAAAAAAAAAAAAAAAATTAACACTATCTGAGGAGCAGACTGCTTTGAATTTAACTCCATCGCTGAACTTTCATCTTGAGCAAGCACGAAGGCAACAGAGGGATGAAAATACTCCCTCATGAGGAAGAAACCTTTAGCAGAACTAGGCTCATGTGGCCATCTGCTTCAACCGGCTGGGTTTGAGAAGAACAGGAAGGAGGAACAGATACACAATGGCAGGTCAAGAATCACATGTTAAGATAGAAATAATATCAAATGAAACTGTTCAATTTTAGCAAATCGTTTTTAAGGAAATGTCTAATATGGCAGCATAACAAGTCAACCCTATAGGATTTATGAAAAAGAAAGTCTTAAGTCCTGTCTTAAAACTAGACAATGTGTCAGCCTCACAGACAGAAACTGGAAGTTGGTTCCACAAGAGAGGAGCCTGATAACTGAAAGATCTTCCTCCCATTCTGCTTTTGAAACTCTAGGAACCGCGAGTAAGCCTGCAGTCTGAGAGCGAAATGCTCTGTTGGGAATGTTGCATCCAATGCAACACTGGTCTAATAGGACCAGTGTTTTTTTTTTCATTCAACCTTTATTTATACAGGCTAGCCTCGTTGAGTCACGGGGACTCATTTACAGTGTAGACACCTGTCTATTATCAGAGGCCATGAGCATATAATTACAGGTAGTCCCCGACTTACGAGCGAGTTCCGTCCCTAGGGGGCGCTCGTATGTCAAAAATTCGTAAGTAGGATCACATAGTAAAAAGAATAAAATAATTTTTTTAAACTTTTTTAAACTTTTTTTTTTATAAATGAATACATGTACAGTACTGGACAGTCACCAAGCACCTAGCCTATCCTAACACAGTTTTTAAAGATGAAGGAATGAGTTGAATTGTCTCCCTTTCACATAAAGGGAGTTAGCTCCCTTTATGGGAATGGAGTCTGCAGGGAGGAGGGAGACAATTCAACTGACTCCTTCATCTTTAAAAACTGTGTTAGGATAGGCTAAGTGCTTGGTGACTGTACTGTACTGTACATTTTTTCATTCATTCATTCATTCAACCTTTATTTATACAGGCTAGCCTCGTTGAGCCACGGGGACTCATTTACAAGAGGGACCTGTCTCACTCACACCCAGGGTCAATTTAGAGTTACCAATCAGCCTAACATGCATGTTTTTGGACTGTGGGAGGAAACCGGAGCACCCGGAGAAAACCCACGCATGCACGGAGAGAACATGCAAACTCCACCCAGAAAGGCCCCCGGACCGGGATTTGAACCGGGGACCTGCTCGCTGAGAGGCAGCAGCTCTACCAGTTGTGCCACCGTGTTGCCATTTATCTATTTATTATAAATATACAGTACTGTATATACAGTTTTTTAAATTTTTTATTGTTTTTTATTTATAAATAGATAAATGTACAGTACTGTACAGTCACCAGCACTTAGCCTATCCTAACACAGTTAATGAGTCAGTTGAATTGTCTCCCTCCTCCCTGCAGGCTCCATTCCCATAAAGGGAGCTAGCTCCCTTTATGTGAAAGGGAGACAATTTAACTCATTCCTTCATCTTTAAAAACTGTGTTAGGATAGGCTAAGTGCTTGGTGACTGTCCAGTACTGTACATGTATTCATTTATAAAAAATAAAATAAAAAGTAAAAAATAAAATTATTAGTTTTTTTTTTTATGAGATGCATACTCGTAAGTGCGGGACCTCGTAAGTAAGAGCGCTCGTAAGCCGGGGACTACCTGTAGTAGCTTTCACCAGTTCAGTTTCAGTGCTATAGTGAGCTCTAAACGCTGAGTGAAACTCTTCAAACAGATCATTTCTTTGCAGATTATCATGCAATTGACCAGCAACTATTTTCTCTCGAATTTTTTTAGATAAAAGTTAGATTAGATATACCGGTAGGTCTATAATTGACTAGGATTCCTGAGTCAATGTTTTTTCTTAAGTAAAGGTTTAATTACAGGCGCTGTGGTACACAACCATTTATTAGAGACCATTTAAGCAGATCAAAGTGTGATTTTAATTAAGGGAAATACATCTTTAAACAGCCTGGTTGGGATGGGATCTAGCAAACATGTGGATGGTTAAGCTATAATTTTTGACAATTCAGAGAGTTCAACAGGACAAAAATAGTCCAAATGTAAATCAGGTTCTAGTGACATATTTTAAAGTTATCTCATCTGACACAAAACCAGAGGCGATACTAGGAATGTTGGTTGAATTTTTTCCCTAATTGAAATAATTTTATTAATAAAGAATCTCATGAAGTCATCACTGCATATTGTAGGGATACATAAATCAACAGAGATTTGATTTTTCATTAGCTATGGTACTGAAATTTGGAACCTGGGGTTATTTTTTATTCTCATCGATTAAAGATGAATAATATAAAGTTCTAGCTTTATGGAATGCTTTTTTATATGTTGTCAGGCTATCTCTACTGGGTAAGTAAAATATTTCAATGTTAGTGGAGCGCCGTTTTCTTTCCAGCTTTCTAGATGTCTGTTTTAAATTACATAACTCAGAATTGAACCAAGGAGCTTTTACTTACTACGTGCTGGTGAAGATTCTCAGTCGTCCAGGACATGATAAAATCAAAAAAATTAATTTCAATTTACATGTATGTGTTACAAACCCCCTTCTGTTAAGCTGTGATGTGTTGTTTTGTCAATTTAAATAGAATGGGCATGTTAGGTAATTTGTGGTGTTATTTCAGTTTCCAATTTCATATGTTGGTGCGTGGCTTGTCAGCCTGTATAAAACTTCTCGTTCTCACAGCTTCCATTCATTCAGAATTGAAAAAGACTTCTGGACAGAAGTCGAAACGTTTTCTGCAACAAATAAAGTCCAGTTGATCCTGTATTGAACGCCTTTTTTGATTTTACTTACTACTTTTTTCAGTAGAGCAGCTTTATCAAGTGACGTTTGCAAAAAAGTTGCAAGATAGAGGGAAACTATGGAAAATAATCTTTAAATTTGGTTACAGCGTTTTCTGATAAGCACCTGCTAATATGAAATTTACTCTGTGACTGTGTAGTCATTTAATGTAAACTCAAAGGTTATTAAAAATGATCAGCCAGAACACGATTTTGAGGATGTATCACTAAGTTCTTAACCTCAATGCCATAAATTTAAGCCTGAAACTATTACCTCTGTAGTTAACATTTAGAGGTATTGAAACATAAGACCATTTCTCACACCACTTCAGTCCATATTAAATGGCTCAATAAGGTGGTGCAGGTCACATGGTAATCTCTAATGTAGAACATTTTTGGAGTTACTAATGAGATGGAGTTTTTTTCTTTTCATTTGTTTGCAGAAAGATGTGATGTGCTAAAGTTGAGAGGTCAGACAGTGTGCATCTGTATGTTGAGCTGAGCACAGATCTGGACTTCTTTGTGTTTAACAGCTTGTTTGAAATAAATTGCACACATGAACTGAGCTGCAGTGCTCCTGGCCCAACAATGTTTTCATACCTGAGATACCAACGCTCCTTCAGGCCAAAGCTAAGCCCACACACTCCGAACCGAGGCCACAAACAGCGGGGAAGCCTCCTCTCCAGCATTAAAGTTGTGGCCACAACCTGCACAACAACATCTCAGCTGTAACCGTGACGCAGCAGAGCTCAGTTCAAGTCAAGGCAATAATTATGTGCTTACCTGAGTCCTCCAGAGCTCATCTCTCTCCTTGGAAACCCTCCAGTGTGTGTCGCTCATCATGGCGATCAGCAAATTTGTCATCAGCATGTAGGCAACCATAGAGAAGGCGACATGCACAACGTTGACAACGGGGTTCATCCTGATGGTCTGATCCACCGGCAGGTCGATCAGACCCATGCTGAGCTCAAACTGAGAGAAGAGAGTGATGGGAAAGGAGCGATACTGAGGAATGCCGTCTGGATCCTGGGTCATGTAGACCATCCAAAGGGCTTGGAAGAATTAAACAAAACCAGTAAAGATTGCAATCAAACCCTAACATTTCAAATTTGGTAGGGACTTGCTGCATTTTTGAGAACATACTCACAGGCAGAAAATCCAATGAGCAAAATGATGGTCAAAAACATGAATTTGATCAGGTCTTCAAATATAATCTAAGGGAAAATTGGACAAAAAGACAGAAAACACAAGCAGGTGAGCTTCAGAAACATAAATCTGTGGTTGTGATAATGAATCAAACTTTAAAACCTGCAAGAGACTCTTACTGACCTTTTGTATCGTGATCAGGTAAGGCCCGAGCAGTTCAAAGCCGCGAGCGAAGAACATGACATTGCACCAGCCGAACACCAGACTCAGCGCCATAACCTCGGCCTCGCCCTGCACCTCGCAGATTCTGAACACGCACAGCAGCACCACCAAGGACGCATGGCAGATGCTGTACCAAACAGCAGCAGCAGGATTAGACAACACGGCAACAATATGACCCTGCTATTCAACGACTTGTGCTTCAACTCACAGGATGACGTGGAAAGGTCCTCCAAGGGCTGTCTGACCAAAGTAGCGCTTTGCTCCCACTCTCAGTATATCAGGGATCTGTTGGAGGTATTTAGGGAAGATATTTTAGCGCTGTAACATCAAAAACACAAAGATAGAAGATGATTCACACTCTGACCTCCAGCACCAGGGAGATAATGGCTCCCACCACACTTATGACCTCTCCCACCAGCCGCAGACTGTCCCCGTGAGTCACGTAACTCTCCTGAAGTGGGAGAAATGAAATACTGTGAGCTGAAATATCACGTTTCTTCAAACTTTAGTGAGTTTAGTATAATGTTTATATAAGTGCTTCAAACAAATAGGTTATTGTGAATAGTTTCATGAGTGGGAGGATAAACTGAGCTTGTTGTTGTTTACACTTTTTTATTTATTTTTTGCCTCATTTTGAGGACATGCCAAATTCTAAGAATGGAGGAAAACAAGTTGAAGTTCCTTTTCTGAGAAAACTGCGAGTAAAGCAATTTAAAGCCTCAGCTTTCCCGGAAGAGCTTTTCAGAGCGATTTGCAGGATAGTTGATGCTTTTGTTCTGTTTTACCTGGTGAGTCGTGCATAAAAATGACCATCATCATCACAAAACTCAGTGTGAGGAGTTAAAAAAAATGATAATTCAAAAGTCTGAACAAGTCAGACGTGTTTTAGCAACAGCTCTTGTGGCTCAATGAAGAGGAAAATTAAATGTTTAGCAGCAATCAGGAAAGACATCAAGGTGGATCATTTTATGAGAAGACAACCTGTAGGAAGCAAACATCTCTGTTAATTAATGAATTCATCACTGCTTATAATTGTAGGGATATTTGGTTCAATAGAGCTAGGATTTTTCATTAGACTAGCTATGGTACTAAAAAGGAACCTGGGATCATTTTTATTCTTATCAAAGATGAATAATATACAGTTCTAACTTTACAGAGAGCTTTTTTTATAAGTTAGCAGGCTATCTCTTCAAGAAAAATAAAATTCTTCAATGTTAGTGGAGCACCATTTTCTTTCCAGCCTGTTTTAAAGTACGTAACTCAGAATTGAACCAAGGAGCCAGTTTCCTCTGATTTATTACTTTCAGAGCAGTTTTACTGAGTGAAGTTTGCATAAGTTGTACATTTATCAACCAAATGATTGATCTAAGTCATTGCTCTCTGATGTATTACTCTGCAAGGCATGGAGAAACGTTGATGGAAGAGAATCATTAAATTTGGTTACAGTATTTTCTGATGAACACCTGCTAAGATAAAATTTACTCTCCGTGACTGTGTAGTAATTTAACGTACACTCAGAGGTTATTAAAATATGAGAGTCTGTGATGAAGTTAAACTCAAAGCAGTCTGCTCCTCAGATAAATAACGTTATTAACTTACTTTTTATATATATGAATGTTTCTGCAGTGCCCTGAGATTGCTTCTGTTATGACTTGGTGCTATATAAATAAACTGAATTTAATTGAAATTAATAAGCCTGAACTTATTTAAAACCTGAAACTATTTTTCCTTCACAGTTTTTTTTTTTTAAATCTGACTGTCATCAAAGGTTTTTAGATGGACCTAAATTAGTATCTGAATGAAGGGAATTTAACTGAAATATTTTATATACCATATAAATCTGTGGAAATCTCCCAAACAAGAACTAATTGATTCCGGACCAAACATGCTGTTATGTTCATCCCCCCCAGCAGAGGTATAGACCAACACCTTACATGATGCTGACTCACCCCTTTGTGTTACTTTAAAGGTGCTATGTGTGACTTTCTGTAGAGCACAGAACTTAGAAATATTTTCAACAGGCAAAGCATTCTGGTCCCTCCCCCTCAGAGCCATATATGGCTCTGCCCCCCTTGCTCTGCTGAAATTCAAATTCAAGCTCTGTTTTTATTGGCTGATTCAAATTCAAGCTCTGTTTTTATTGGCTGGTTACAAACTCTGTTTTTATTGGCTGGTTAACGGCGGGTCACTCTGTGTTTTTAGTGTTTTTATAAATGCTGATAGAGAAGCAAGGGGACTATAGTTTTTTTCAGAGATTACTTTGTCTAACACCAGTCTGTCAGTAGATAGTGACAGAGTGAAGAAATATGTTAAAAATATATTGTTAGAAAAGTTACAGACTGCACTACAAAGTTACATAGTGCAGCTTTAAAGTAACACAAATCTTTAGACTTTTGCAATCATCTGTATATGGCATAAACAAATAAAAACCTGTGAAGAACATCTTAAAGTTCCTCCCCACTGATGGATGTAAAGCTGAATAGAGTTATTTGAGACAACAATACTGTTGCGTTTCTGTTGTGAAGTCCTGAGCTTGTAAATATCAACATTCATGTTCAATAATCCAGGTAAAAACCCAACTAAGTTAAATCAGGTCATCTGGATGGTTTCTTTTTGTTGTTGTTGTTGTTGTTTGTTTTTTGAGACGTTTTGTCCTTCATCCAAAGGACTTCATCAGTCCAAGGAGGCACAATAAACTCAGTCGTACAAGCAGCACACTCACATGGTAGACAAACCAGTTTGATGGGGGAGAACCAGAGGGCCTGACTTAATTTTGCTGGATTTTTTTAACCTAGATTATTGACCATGAACTTTGATGTTTTGAACCACTATGGCCATGGCTGCCTCAGAGGAGTCGACGAGGGAGAGGGCAAACTTGAGAAACAGTCTTATCGCCATCAAACTGGTAGGCCCACTATTTGAATAAGCCACTTATGGGACAGTTTGTTGTGTCTCCTCAGACTGATGAAGTCCAATGGATAAAGGACAAAGTGGAAAATTATTTTTTAAATTTTTTAAAATCCAGATGACATGACTGAACTCCGATGGAAATTGTAAAAACTTCAATTAACAGAGGCACAGAGTTGAAATATTCTACATGGGGCAAATGTTGTAAAACTTAAGTTTTTCATCCAAATGTCTGCATTTCCTGCCTTGCCTCTTTTGAAACCTAAATAAAAATGTATTTATAAGAACTTGCAATAAATTACTTGAGATCCAGTCACACTTATAACCCACTTTGAATGTTTTCTGGACCATGATGGTTTTATCGGAGTCTGTCACTGTGAAGTTCCTGTCCTTTATGGGGCGAAACACACAACACAGGGTGAAGGTCCCGATGTAAAGGAGGTAAAGTAACAGCAGGAACCTGAAGCAAGAACAAATCCACTTTAAAACATGGTCCAGTTATCTACAAGAGAGGAGTTTACCTTAAACCATAAAACCAAAAAGAAATCAAAATTACCTGAAATAATATTTTCCATACAGGTTCCACTTCAGATTCACCAGCTGCCTCACAGGAGTCACCTCCAGAAGACTCCTCGCCTTCAAATTACGTTTTAAATTCCCGGTTATCATCAGACCAACATCTTTATGTCTAATAAAGTTGGTTAGTTGTTTTCTACCTCTTTATTTGGGCTGCTCACAATAACCTCCAGCACCGACATGTTGTCAGCCCAGGAGTCAATCTCAGTCAGGTCAAACAGGTGAGAGGTCAAAGGTCCCAGACTCCACTGGACCACACGCCTTTTATTAACCAGGTGCTGAAAGGCCTGGAGGAGACAGAAGGAATCATGGCGTGCTCGACAAGATTAGCAAAATAATCCGCCCCACCACGCAGTTCCTCCCAAGCCCTGAACTCACCACGATGTTCCCCTCTTTGGCAGCCAGTTTAAAAGGCGTGAAGCCTCGGCAGTTGGGAACCATGTCGAGGGGCAACGGCTGGTCCAGCTCCAGATCGCGGGTCATTATCAGGTCCATGACCTGGCACGAAATGGTCTTGTTTGGCTGCAGAACCAAAATGTGAAGTAATGTGTTGCCTGGAAGACAAAAAAGCAGGACAGTTACTCGTAAACAACAGACAAAAATAGAAACGAACAAGGACTTGTTTTTGCTTAAAAGCATCTCCTTTCAACGTTTTCTCTGAGATGCAAAAGAAAACTCTGGGCAAAATATTTCACAGAAATATTTTTGTAAAGCATTTTTGTTTTTGTTCCCA
>JBBPBX010053712.1:0-21051 GCA_038048925.1 Garcialebias charrua | reverse complement strand
TGTGTGTGTGCGTGTGTGTGTGTGTGTGTGTGTGTGTGTGTGTTGCACTTGACACCAATAGCAGCAGCTGAGAAATTAAAAAGAAAGAACAAACAGATCCAAACGTCAAGATTTGACAAAACCAGAACAAATTCATCCGTCCCTCTGAGGACAGAGTTCTCTGTGTGGACATACCTCTGTGTGGACATATCTCTGTGTGGACATATCTCTGTGTGGACATACCTCTGTGTGGACATATCTCTGTGTGGACATATCTCTGTGTGGACATATCTCTGTGTGGACATATCTCTGTGTGGACATGTCTCTGTGTGGACATATCATCTGTGTGGACATATCTCTGTGTGGACATATCTCTGTGTGGACATATCTCTGTGTGGACATATCTCTGTGTGGACATATCTCTGTGTGGACATATCTCTGTGTGGACATGTCTCTGTGTGGACATATATCTGTGTGGACATATCTCTGTGTGGACATATCTCTGTGTGGACATATCTCTGTGTGGACATATCTCTGTGTGGACATATCTCTGTGTGGACATACCTCTGTGTGGACATATCTCTGTGTGGACATATCTCTGTGTGGACAGGGTCCTCTACATTCACAGGGTCCTCTGTGTAGACATATCTCTCTGTGGACAGGGTCCTCTACATGGACAGGGTTCTCTACGTGGACATATCTCTGTGTGGACATATCTCTGTGTGGACATATCTCTGTGTGGACATATCTACATGGACATATCTCTGTGTGGACAGGGTCCTCTACGTTCACAGGGTCCTCTGTGTGGACAATGACATATCTCTCTGTGGACAGGGTCCTCTACGTGGACATATCTCTGTGTGGACATATCTCTGTGTGGACATATCTCTCTGTGGACAGGGTCCTCTAAGTGGACAGGGTCCTCTGTGTGGACATATCTCTGTGTGGACATATCTCTACGTGGACATATCTCTGTGTGGACATATCTCTGTGTGGACATATCTCTGTTTGGACATATCTCTTTGGACAGGGTTCTCTACGTGGACAGGTTCCTCTACGTGGACAGGGTCCTCTATGTTCACAGGGTCCTCTGTGTGGACATATCTCTGTGTGGACATATCTCTGTGTGGACATATCTCTACGTGGACATATCTCTACGTGGACATATCTCTGTGTGGACATATCTCTGTTTGGACATATCTCTTTGGACAGGGTTCTCTACGTGGACAGGTTCCTCTACGTGGACAGGGTCCTCTATGTTCACAGGGTCCTCTGTGTGGACATATCTCTCTGTGGACAGGGTCCTCTGCGTTCACAGCGTCATCTGTGTGGACATATCTCTCTTTGGACAGGGTCCTCTACGTGGACAGGGTTCTCTACATGGACATATCTCTGTGGACAGGGTTCTCTACATGGACATATCTCTGTGGACAGGGTTCTCTACGTGGACATATATCTCTGTGTGGACATATCTCTGTGTGGACATATCTCTATGTGGACATATCTCTGTGTGGTCATATCTCTGTGTGGTCATATCTCTGTGTGGACAGGGTTCTCTACGTGGACATATCTCTGTGTGGACAGGGTTCTCTACGTGGACATATCTCTGTGTGGACATATCTCTGTGTTGACATATCTCTGTGTGGACAGGGTTCTCTACATGGACATATCTCTGTGGACAGGGTTCTCTACGTGGACATATATCTCTGTGTGGACATATCTCTGTGTGGACATATCTCTATGTGGACATATCTCTGTGTGGTCATATCTCTGTGTGGTCATATCTCTGTGTGGACAGGGTTCTCTACGTGGACATATCTCTGTGTGGACAGGGTTCTCTACGTGGACATATCTCTGTGTGGACATATCTCTGTGTGGACATATCTCTGTGTGGTCATATCTCTGTGTGGACAGGGTTCTCTACGTGGACATATCTCTCTGTGGACAGGGTTCTCTATGTGGATATCTCTGTGGTCATATCTCCGTGTGGACATATCTCTCTGTGGACAGGTTTCTCTACGTGGACAGGGTCCTCTACGTGGACATATCTATGTGTGGACATATCTCTGTGTGGACATATCTCTGTGGTCATATCTCTCTGTGGACATATCTCTCTGTGGACAGGATTCTCTACATGGACGTATCTCTCTGTGGACAGGGTTCTCTACGTGGACATATATCTCTGTGGTCATATCTCTGTGTGGACATATCTCTGTGTGGACATATCTCTGTGGTCATATCTCTCTGTGGACATATCTCTCTGTGGACATATCTCTCTGTGGACATATCTCTCTGTGGACAGGATTCTCTACATGGACGTATCTCTCTGTGGACAGGGTTCTCTACGTGGACATATATCTCTGTGGTCATATCTCTGTGTGGACATATCTCTCCGTGGACATATAATAATAATAATAATAATAATGTCTTTGTCTGTCATCTGTGTATGTTTCCCATACACAGACGAAATTCGTCTCTGCATTTAACCCAACCACCACCAGGTGGTGCAGTGAGCAGCCAGAAAGCGCCCGGGGAGCTGGAGAATTAGGTGTGCACTCATAGACACCCCAAGGCGTGTAGTGGCCGGGGCGCAAACCCGCGTCACATATCTCTCTGTGGTCATATCTCTGTGTGGACATATCTCTCTGTGGACAGGGTTCTCTACGTGGACAGGGTCCTCTACGTTCACAGGGTCCTCTGTGTGGACATATCTCTCTGTGGACAGGGTCCTCTACGTTCACAGGGTTCTCTACGTGGACATATATCTCTGTGGTCATATCTCTGTGTGGACATATCTCTCTGTGGACAGGGTTCTCTACGTGGACAGGGTCCTCTACGTTCACAGGGTCCTCTGTGTGGACATATCTCTCTGTGGACAGGGTCCTCTACGTTCACAGGGTTCTCTACGTGGACATATATCTCTGTGGTCATATCTCTGTGTGGACATATCTCTCTGTGGACAGGGTTCTCTACGTGGACAGGGTCCTCTACGTTCACAGGGTCCTCTGTGTGGTCATATCTCTGTGTGGACATATCTCTCTGTGGACAGGGTCCTCCACATGGACAGGGTTCTCTACGTGGACATATCTCTGGTGGACAGGTTCCTCTACGTGGACATATCTCTGTGTGGACATATCTCTGTGTGGACATATTTCTGTGGTCATATCTCTCTGTGGACATATCTCTCTGTGGACAGGATTCTCTACATGGACATATATCTGTGTGGACAGGTTCCTCTACATGGACAGGGTCCTCTATGTTCACAGGGTACTCTGTGTGGACATATCTCTCTGTGGACAGGGTCCTCTGCATTCACAGGGTCCTCTGTGTGGACATATCTCTCTTTGGACAGGGTCCTCTACGTGGACAGGGTTCTCTACGTGGACATATCTCTGTGTGGACATATCTCTCTGTGGACAGGGTTCTCTACGTGGACATATATCTCTGTGGTCATATCTCTGTGGTCATATCTCTGTGTGGACATATCTCTCCGTGGACATATCTCTGTGTGGACATATCTCTGTGTGGACATATCTCTGTGTGGACATATCTCTGTGTGGACATATCTCTGTGTGGTCATATCTCTGTGTGGACATATCTCTCCGTGGACATATCTCTGTGTGGACATATCTCTGTGTGGACATATCTCTGTGTGGACATATGTTACGGCTGGCTCAGGCCGGACACATTAAAGGGACACAAGACACAAGAAGGCAGAAGGTAAATTAAAAAGCTTTATTGAAAAACTGCCCAACTCCTCCCTCCAGGTGCGGAGTGCACCGTCTTCTGGCACAGGGCAACAAAAAAGGAGCAAAAATAGACAAAAGTTCAAATAAATGGTGGACAAGAGTGAGTCAGCCAAAAAGAATATAACGTCACCAGCGCAGGGCCAACCCATAAAAACAGGGCCGTCGAAGCCTGTCTAGTGACGGACTACCTAACCAAAGGGGACTCTAGGGGTAAAAGAAAACCGAGAACTGAACTACCGATCTCACTCTGTCATCAGGCAAACAAAAAGAGTCCAAACAGCTCCAAGCTCCAAAAAGCTCCAAACAGCTGGTCACCTCTGGACCAGCCACACAACCTCCTGGTTAAACCAACTTAACCTAACCACACAGGTCAGCCTCCCTGATATCAATTATCATTAGCAGGATCCTAATGTCATCAATGCAGCCTTCAGCTACCCAGTGCACTAAGCACAACAAAAGTCAAAAGATGAGCAAACATTCCTAAGTGCATCAAGCACAGTCAAACTCCACAAACAAATGAGCTGACACAAATGCATCTAGCAGTCAAGACCAAACATGAGCTAGTAGTTACTCACCAACAACCTTCTAAACAGAAGATCAGACTTCAAGACGGGCAGGGGCGGGCGGAGAACACCCCACAGTACCCAAACAGTACTCAAACAGTACCCAAACAGTACTCAAACAGCTCAGCAACAAAGCAACCAAACTCTGAGCTCACAACACTCCGCATTCAAGTATCCTCACCTTGTAGTTTATATAGGCGTGTCACTCAGGTGCTCCTGACTGAACACACAAGCCTGATCATAATCAGACTGATTAACCAACAAAAACAAGACTGCAGTCAACATACACAAAAAAACTGTAGGTGTCAGCATGGGTAACTTCCTCAGGATCTCAGGATACATAACAACATATCTCTGTGTGGACATATCTCTCTGTGGACATATCTCTGTGGACATATCTCTCTGTGGACATATCTCTGTGGTCATATCTCTCTGTGGACATATCTCTGTGGACATATCTCTCTGTGGACATATCTCTCTGTGGTCATATCTCTCTGTGGACATATCTCTCTGTGGACATATCTCTGTGGTCATATCTCTCTGTGGACATATCTCTCTGTGGACAGGATTCTCTACGTGGACATATATCTCTGTGGTCATATCTCTGTGTGGACATATCTCTCTGTGGACAGGGTTCTCTATGTGGACATATCTCTCTGTGGACAGGGTCCTCTACGTGGACAGAGTCCTCTGTGTGGACATATCTCTGTATGGACAGGGTCCTCTGTGTGGACAGAGTCCTCTGTGTGGACATATCTCTGTATGGACAGGGTCCTCTGTGTGGACATATCTCTGTGTGGACAGGGTCCTCTGTGTGGACAGAGTCCTCTGTGTGGACATATCTCTGTATGGACAGGGTCCTCTGTGTGGACATATCTCTGTGTGGACAGGGTTCTCTATGTGGACATATCTCTGTGTGGACAGGGTTCTCTATGTGGACATATCTCTCTGTGGACAGGGTCCTCTACGTGGACAGAGTCCTCTGTGTGGACATATCTCTCTGTGGACAGGATTCTCTACGTGGACATATATCTCTGTGGTCATATCTCTGTGTGGACATATCTCTCTGTGGACAGGGTTCTCTATGTGGACATATCTCTCTGTGGACAGGGTCCTCTACGTGGACAGAGTCCTCTGTGTGGACATATCTCTGTATGGACAGGGTCCTCTGTGTGGACAGAGTCCTCTGTGTGGACATATCTCTGTATGGACAGGGTCCTCTGTGTGGACATATCTCTGTGTGGACAGGGTCCTCTGTGTGGACAGAGTCCTCTGTGTGGACATATCTCTGTATGGACAGGGTCCTCTGTGTGGACATATCTCTGTGTGGACAGGGTCCTCTGTGTGGACAGAGTCCTCTGTGTGGACATATCTCTGTATGGACAGGGTCCTCTACGTGGACAGAGTCCTCTGTGTGGACATATCTCTGTATGGACAGGGTCCTCTGTGTGGACATATCTCTGTGTGGACAGGGTCCTCTGTGTGGACAGAGTCCTCTGTGTGGACATATCTCTGTATGGACAGGGTCCTCTACGTGGACAGAGTCCTCTGTGTGGACATATCTCTGTATGGACATATCTCTGTGTGGACAGGGTCCTCCACATGGACATGGTCCTCTGTGTTGACATATCTCTGTGTGGACATATCTCTGTGTGGACATATCTCTGTGTGGACAGGGTCCTCCACATGGACATGGTCCTCTGTGTGGACATATCTTTGTGTGGACATATCTTTGTGTGGACATATCTTTGAGACAAACAAAAAATAAGTTTTCATTTGCACAAAGAGGACAGTGATGAATAATGTCTGAAACTTAAAAATGAAATTGAAAAAATGCAAAACAGTAGTTAAAAGCTAAAATGATCAGAACAGTAGCTGAATGCTAAAAGGATCAAAACAGTAGCTGAAAGCTAAAATGATCAGAACAGTAGCTGAAAGCTAAAATGATCAGAACAGTAGCTGAAAGCTAAAATGATCAGAACAGTAGCTGAAAGCTAAAATGATCCGAACAGTAGCTAAATGCTAAAATGATCCGAACAGTAGCTGAAAGCTATAGTAATGAAAACATGATTTGTATGCCAAATGCTTAAATGATCAGAACAGTAGCTGAAAGCTAAAATGATCAGAACAGTAGCTGAAAGCTAAAATGATCAGAACAGTAGCTGAAAGCTAAAATGATCAGAACAGTAGCTAAATGCTAAAATGATCAGAACAGTAGCTGAAAGCTAAAATGATCAGAACAGTAGCTGAAAGCTAAAATGATCAGAACAGTAGCTGAAAGCTAAAATGATCAGAACAGTAGCTGAAAGCTAAAATGATCAGAACAGTAGCTGAAAGTTATAGTAATGAAAACATTATTTGTAAACTACAGATCTATAATCATCTTCCTCAGATTCGGCTCGGTCCTGTCGGTCCCGTCTCTTCGCTCACGGCAAACCTTCAGCCTCAGCTTCACAACTTTCCTCATCCTCGCTGACGGTTTATCGTTCCAGAGCAAAACTCTGAGCTGGAGATTAAAAATAGAAACTTTATCATCCTCCAAAGGAGAATCTGGATCGTGTGTTTACATGGACCCACATCCGGGTGTCAGGATCTGGAGCACAGAACCAGAACCAGAACTAGGAGTCGTGTTGCCTGACACGAAGAATGGAACGCACGTTCACCACCTGCGACCATTAAAGGCGGGCAATCGTGTAACTGCCTCAACTTGTACCAGATCCAAAATGGCCGCCACAACTAATCAATCAATAATATAATCATTTTATAATTGGTCAAAGCTGATTAGCTGTGACGGCCATCTTGAATTAAGTTGGCTCCTAAAGAACATCCAATAATCACTTTCTGAGAGTTTTATGAGTTCCTGTTGGCAGGTTCATGTGATTTTTTGCTAACAGACCCACACAGGCAACTACAACAGATTACTTTTTGGAGACAGCTTGATTCAAGATGGCCGCCACAGCTAATCGACTGTAGCAAACAGAAAAATTTCCACTAATCAGTTATTTTCATGGATACTGAACTGAACTTTGGCACGGTGGTAGTTGAGAGTCATCCCAACAAAGCCTGAAGAAAACAGAGTCGATGACACTAAACGTCCCCTCACACACACACACACACACACGCATACACACACACACACACCTGAACAGGTGAACGGAGAAGATCCACCATGACAGGCAGCATCGTTAGATATGATGGAGAAACGTCTCAGTGAGACCAGAAACCACTTCAGAACGTTTGGAGGTCCAAGCCGTTCAACAGGAAACCCTCAGCTGAAGTTGTCCCTCAGCTGAAGGAAACCCTCAGCTGAAGCTGTCCCTCAGCTGAAGGAAACCCTCGGCTAAAGCTATCCCCCAGCTGAAGGAAACCCTCAGCTGAAGCTATCCCCCAGCTGAAGGAAACCCTTGGCTGAAGCTGTCCCTCAGCTGAAAAGAAACCCTAAGCTGAAGCTATCCCCCAGCTGAAGGAAACCCTCAGCTGAAGCTATCCCCCAGCTGAAGGAAACCCTCAGCTGAAGGAAACCCTCGGCTGAAGCTGTCCCTCGGCTGAGTATTGTCCACCCTGATACAGGTAGTCCCCGACTTACGAGCGAGTTCCGTTCCTGCGAGTTGCTCGTAACACGAAAATTCGTAAGTTGGAACACGAAGCACGTGTTCTCGTAAGTCCGGATTTTCGCTCGTAAGTTGGAACATTTATGCTAGCGCTACTACGAACACTCGTTTTTCATCAAAAACATTCATATTAGTTCATAAACATGGTCGGAAACGTGTTTCCAAACGGTTAGCTAACACACTTTCATCTAAAAACACAAAAAAGTGCTGTATTTTTTTACAAATTTACTTCTCGTTCGCCAGCTCGTAAGTCCGGGCGCTCGTAGGTCAGAGCACTCGTAAGTCGGGGACTACCTGTATACAGCTCAGAGTGTTGGAGGACCTTAACAAGGTCTCCATTTTCCACCCAAAGAGCCTGCAAAGAATCCTGAAGATATTCTGGTCTATCACCAGATGAACAAGCAGTCCGCCGATGGCCCCGTCGCTGACAGATTTGAATAGTGGATGTATTTTTTTGTTTGTTTGTTTGGAGAAGAGTGTCTTTCTGGAATGGAATGGGATGAAGTAAAACTGAATATTTTTGTTACAAGATGTTCAAGTGGAGAGGAGTTACACTGTGGAGAAGAACAGAGGGAGGTGTTTGTTTTGTTGTTTGTCTGAGGTGGTGCAGACTGACAGATCTTGGTGAATGGAGGGAGCAATTTTGTCCACCACCAGGAGCAGTGGAGGAGCTGGGGGACCAATGGTGGAGCCAAATGGGTCATTAGTGGAGCCAGGATGGTCACTGCTGGATGATCAATGGTGGAGCCATGGGGGTCAATGGTGGAGCAAGAGGGGTCGATGATGAAGCCAGGGTGGTCAATGGTAGAAGCAAGGGTCAATGGCTGAGGCAAGGGGGTCAATGATGGAGCCAGGGGGTCAATGGTGGAGCCAGGGGGTCAATGGTGGAGCCAAGGGGGTCGATGATGAAGCCAGGGTGGTCAATGGTAGAAGCAAGGGTCAATGGTTGGTAAATGGTAAATGGAGATTATTTATATAGTGCTTTCCAGCCCCCTGTGAGGAGCCCCAAAGCGCTTTACAATACCAACCATCCACCCATTCATACACACATTCATACACCGGGTAGTGGTAGCCTGCCTTGCAAGGCGCCATCCAGACCTACCTGGAGCAATTTTGGGGTTAAGTGTCTCGCCCAGGGACACAACGACACATGGTGGGCGGATGCGGGATTCGAACCTCCAACCTTCCGATCGGGGGACGACTGCCATTACCACTGTGCCACGGCTGCCCCCCAGGGGGTCAATGGTGGAGCCAGGGGGTCAATGGTGGAGCCAGGGGGTCAATGGTGGAGCCAGGGGGTCAATGGTGGAGCCAGGGGGGTCGATGATAAAGCCAGGGGGCCAATGGTGGAGCAAGGGGGGTCGATGATGAAGCCACCATGGGAGCCAAAGGTGGAGACAGGGCGGTCAAGGGTGGAGCAAGAGGGGGTCAATGGTGGAAACAGGGGGTCAATCGTGGAGCCAAGTGGTCAATGGTGGAGCCAAGGGGTCAATGGTGGAGCCAAGTGGTCAATGGTGGAGCCAAGGGGTCAATGGTGGAGCCAAGTGGTCAATGGTGGAGCCAAGTGGTCAATGGTGGAGCCAAGTGGTCAATGGTGGAGCCAAGGGGTCAATGGTGGAGCCAAGGGGTCAATGGTGGAGCCAGGGGGTCAGTGGTGGAGCCAGGGGGTCAATGGGGGAAGCTAGGGGGTCAATGGTGGAGCCAGTGGGGTCAATGGTGGAGCCAGGGGGTCAATGGTGGAGCCAGTGGGGTCAATGGTGGACCCAGGGGGGTCAGTGGTGGAGCCAGGGACCTCAATGGTAGCCACCATAGATTAAAACCACCCCAATTTCCTCAAACTATTGAGGTGGCCAATTTGCATATCTATATGGTGGTGGCCATCTTGAGTTCTGACATGGCAACCCAATTTTCAAGGAACATTTCACCTAAATGCAGCCGCACACTGAAAAGGAAGTTGACTTGTTGCTTATTTTCCTAGTGATCATGCTCACAACATGCACAGATGAACGGACAGTATTTCCAATTCCCCCTCTTCGATCAGTGGCGTGGGACAACAACTGCTTGCTTGTTGTCACCAAGACAGAATGGAGGCCATCGGCATAAGAAGGTGGAGGTGGACTGGGCATGTGCTCTGGAGAGAACCTGGTAACATCACCTGCACAGCCAGAAGGCAAGAGCAAGAGAGGAAGACCAAAGACCTTGTGACGATTCACAGCGATGGAGATGATCCTGAAGGTGGGGTTTAGCTAACCTGGAGTACCATCCAGACACCGGACGGTACTCCAGATGTGGTTTAGGATCATCTGGGGTACCATCCAGATGCTGGCCCACAGCAGACAGGAGTGGAGGACCTTCATGTCACCAACACAGCACTAGAGAACTTTGCAAGTTAATTTTTTGTTTTGTTGGTTCTGTGTCATGTTTAAAGTGTCTGTGACATGATTTTGTAACAATGCATAAAATTGCACAACATAAATATCTTGTATCATTCAACTAACTTCGTTTTAGCAAACAAAATTATATATTAATGAAAATTCCTGTCAAAGTGAGTTTGAAATTAGAAACCGTGTTTCTTCACGGGACATCCGACTACACACGAATGCAACATCTGTGATGTAGGATGAAGAATGTCTTTAGTACGCCCCCTTTACAAATTCATGGCGGACAATAAATAAACCAACAAATTTAGCAATCTAAGTGAAGATTTGAGCGATTTGTCTTCAGTTTGGGAAGCAGAAAGTTAGATGAACAAGAAACAGCAGGTTCTAATTTAGGTCTGCACCCGTATTTATTTGAGTCTTACCTTTTCAGGAAGCAAGGGAGCTCCGAGGGGGGGGGGCAGCTTTGTTTATTCCATTCTTGACAAAGGTTTACATCTTTTGGGAAAGTGAAAAGGCTCACTTGTTCACTGATGATATTAGAACACCCAGATGCGACACAACGTAACGGCATTTTGCAAGTTGTACAAAAAAAAAAAGCGATCTGCCAGAGAATGAATATGCGTTATCATGGCAAACAGCAGACTGAGGTTCTTCTTCCTACGTCACAGATGTTGCATTCGCGTGTAGTCGGATGTCCCGTGAAGAAACACGTCTTTTAAATTTTAAACTAAATTTGAAAGGAATTTTCATTAATATATCATTTTGTTTGCTAAAACGAACATAGTTGAAGATACAAGATATTTATGTTGTGCAATTTTATGCATTGTTACAAAATCATGTCACAGACGCTTTAAATTTGAATAAAAGTTTTTGTCAAAATGAAACAAAGGCTTCAGTTTTTTTAAACAAAGGGATTAAAGGTCAAAGTTAGCGTCCAAGGTCACAGGTTCTGTTAAGGTAGAACAGAACAGGAAAAAAATCGGTGTTTTTGGGAACACAAAGTTAATGACAGGTACTGACTGCCTCATTTGGATATTTTGTTTTTATATATTGTTTTATTTACTGTATTTTCTGGTCTATAAGTCGCACCTTTGTGCCTAATTTGCATGCTCTGCGACTTATAGAGAGGTGAGACTTGTTTATGGATTTTTCCCATATTTTTAGACCAATTTTTGGCTCAGATATGACCGTTTTTCATTTTGGCAAAAAATGGTGCAGTACCACTTTTGTCCGCTAGGGTACACCGACCGTTCCCACCTCATGTGTCCGAAGGCAGCCTCCTCTGGTCGGACTGACTCTGTCGCAGCCCGGCCTCCTGCTCTGGGGGTATGAACTACAGTGTTTGTTAGCAAAAACGGTTACTATTTATCTAAATAACTCATGAACTACCGGACAGATTTTCTGTAAACTTACAGAAAGTAATTACTGTGTGGTCATTTACAAACTGTTAGCTGTTGGAATAGTTTGAGATAAAATGCGATGTTTTATGTGCGCAAATGTGTTGCGGTTAGCTCCGTTCTTTTTCCGGCTACTATTTATCTACTGTACTTAACTCATGAACTACCGGACAGATTTTCTTTAAACTTACAGAAAGTAATTACTGTGTGGTCATTTACAAACTGTTAGCTGTTGGAATAGTTTGAGATAAAATGCGATGTTTTATGTGCGCAAATGTGTTGCGGTTAGCTCCGTTCTTTTTCCGGCTACTATTTATCTACTTAACTCATGAACTACCGGACAGATTTTCTTTAAACTTACAGAAAGTAATTACTGTGTGGTCATTTACAAACTAGCTGTTGGAATTGTTTGAGATAAAATGCTATGTTTTATGTGCGCAAATGTGTTGCGGTTAGCTCCGTTCTTTTTCCGGCTACTATTTATCTACTTAACTCATGAACTACCGGACAGATTTTCTTTAAACTTACAGAAAGTAATTACTGTGTGGTCATTTACAAACTAGCTGTTGGAATTGTTTGAGATAAAATGCGATGTTTTATGTGCGCAAATGTGTTGCGGTTAGCTCCGTTCTTTTTCCGGCTACTATTTATCTACTTAACTCATGAACTACCGGACAGATTTTCTTTAAACTTACAGAAAGTAATTACTGTGTGGTCATTTACAAACTGTTAGCTGTATGAGATTTTTGAGCTAAAATTCGATTTATTTATAATTTATTTTCGCAGCGCACGCGACGGTTTGGAAGAAGTCAAAGCGAAACAATTTAAATCCAGCAGATTTGATCATTTCGTGAATTTATTGAGGAACGGTTAAGCTCAGGAACCCTTGTGCTATAATGTCAGCTAAGAAATATATATTTTTTAAGCGTTTATTTTGCTAAATTTTAAAGATAATGCTGCGGTCCCACCCGTGCGCGTGCACGTAGCAAAACTACTTTTTAAATCCAGCTGATTTGACAATTGCGTTCATTTATTAAGGAAAAGTTCAGCTAAGACACATCTTTGCTATAATTTTCAGCAAAAAAATAATTGTTTTTACCGTGTTAATCTTGTAAAGTCCTTCCGTGCTCGCTCGCTCATGTGGCCGCCATTTTCAGCAGAGCAAATGACGCGGTGACGCATAATAGATGCGACTTAAATAGAGGTGCGACACGTTTATGGATTTTTCCAATTTATTGCCAATAATTGGACAAAGCCACTTATAGAAAGGTGAGACTTATCAGGCGGAAAATACGGTATTTAAATAAAAAAACGGTTCTCTTGGCTCGCTCAGAACAGAAGAAAGAAGAAGTGCACGTGTGGCAGCTCTCTGTGCAGATCTGGTCCAGGTTGGTTCTGTTTCGGCTCAAGTGAACCAAGCTTCCTGTAAATCTCCCACCGAGTCCTGTTCACAGTTCTTCGTCTGACGGCCATTATACTTTTTAATTTGTCGTGTGTGTGTGTGTGTCGCCACACTGGAGGTGTCAAACTGGTTTAAAGCCCGTGGAGCCGGTGTGTGTTGGTGTGAGTTGGTGTGAGTGTGAGCGGCTCCGTGTGACACTGATTAAAACTGAGAGGTTTTTGATTGCCTCCACCCTCCGTGGGATTATTAGCATAAAACACACACACGTAGGAGTTATTGAGTGTTTCTCTTCCACATTACAGGTAACTTGATCTGAGCTCTCCTACTAACAAACACACCTCACTGTTTTCATGAAGGACTCTCAGCTACTACCACTCATACCTGCACAACTGACAGATTTATACATATGTATGTGTTGGCTAAGGTCTGTTAGCTGTGGCAGCCATCTTGAATCACATCAACTCCAACAGATAATCAGTTGTGGATGCACATTCAGTGATTTTTAAAATCCCTCCATTAAATTATGACATAAATTTTAAGATTGATGGCTCTAAGATATGTAGGGTAAGGGAAGTGAAGTTTTTGGGTGTAATTATTGATGATAAGTTGTCATGGAAACAACACATGAATTCTGTAAAAACTAAAATACAGATAATCCCTGACTTACGAGCGAGTTCCGTTCCTACGACCAGAGCCATATAAAGTGAGAGTTCCGACACCCTTTGAACTCGCCGACAGGCGGTCAATCGTTCCAAACTACGGCTATGGAAACCTTGTGGAGCTGCGCCCTCTGGCGGCGACGGAGCGCTACTGCAGGCAGAGTCAGACTGTAACCAGAGCCATGGAACAAATCGCCCCCTCCATGACCCACGTGACTTCCGCATTCCATTCTTACAATGGAACTCTATGGAAGTGTCGCAACTCTCATTTTATATGGCTCTGCCTACGACTATCTCGTAACACGAAATCTCGTATGTTGGAACCTGAAACACGTGTTGCTCGTAAGTCCGGATTTTCGGTCGTAAGTCGGAAAATTTATACTAGCGCTACTACGAACACTCGTTTTCCATCACAAACGTTCATACTAGTTCATAAACATGCCAGAAACTTGTTTCCAAACTGTTAGCTAACACACTTTCATCTAAAAACACATAAAAGTGCTGTATTTTCTGTATGTTCTTTACAAATGTACTGTTCGTTAGTGAGCTCGTAATTCCGGAACCTCGTATGTCGATGCGCTCGTAAGTCGGGGATTACCTGTATCTAGATCTATTGCAGTGTTGTATAGAGTTAGAGATCTATTAAATGAAAAAGCAATGTATTTGTTGTACAATGCAATAATAATCCCGCATTTAATTTATTGTGTTGAGGTGTGGGGTACAGCGTGTAAAACGGTAACTAAGCCCATTTTTATTTTACAGAAAAGAGCAATAAGGATTATCACTAAAAAGCATTATTACCATCCATCAAATGTTTTGTTTTGCAAATTAAAATTACTGAAATTTTATGATCTGGTTGACTACAATATTCTCTTAATATTGTACAAGGCGCAGAACTTCACATTACCCTCAAATATCCAAACGCTTTTTGTTTTAAGACAGAGTACTTAAAATCTTAAGGGTACAGATATTTTTGTCATGCCAAAACATAGTACTGTACTAGTTTAAAGAGTAGATCTACCGTACTTTAATTTATGGGATAGGTCTATGGAATGGTTTAGAAAACGATATCAAAGTTGCAAAAACAATGACTTTGTTTAAAAAAATGAATAAAATTAGGTTTCTGGAAAAGTATATATGAATTGGTTTGTTTCAAAATTTATGAATGGTAAAGTATGATGTGTTATTTTTTGTGTAATTTTTTTTGGACTATTGTTGTTTGAATTGATTGTTTGAATTAAATTTGTTAAAAAAGGGGCAGACATAATAAGATTTTATCTTCTTCTGCTTCCTTTCATTTCATGTAATGTTTGATTTTTTATTTACGTGGAATTGTAAATAGTTTTTCTATGTTCTTTTAAATTTGAAATGAATAAAGAATTTCATTTTTTTTTAAATATAAGATATTTTGCTAACAGAGACACTAGCAAAAGCATTTCATTTTGCCTCCAGCGGTGGACGATTCGTCAGTAAAACCTGCATCAAAATGTGAATAAATGTTCCCAAACATCTTTGATTGTCACATCGTTCAGTCCTGGTAAATTCAAAGAGCTCAGAGTTTACCTCAGAACAGGAAGCTCTGGCCAATCATGTCGTCCCTGGATGGACCTGCTGGCTGGCGGCTCGTCGATGTTTGCGATCCGATGGCAGAACATCTCTAAACAAAGCCTGCTGTGTTACGAAGCCGAAGAACAGGTTGCTCCTCGGCTCAGTCTGATGTGAAAAAGGAGAATATTTTTATAAAAACAGGAAACAACTTCACCAAGACTTTAGGTTAAATATGTAATAAACCAGGAAGTGCCGAATGTCAGCTGAAAATGCTAAATAAACTGTTGAATTGAATTAATTATATTCAAACTGCTAATAATATAAAATAAGTAAAATGCTGGCTTAAAGATATAAATTGGTAAACGATTGTTGTAAGTGGCAAAATAACTAAAAGTAGTAAAATGGCAGAAAAAGTTGCTAAACACTAGCTCAAAGCTAAAAGTAGCCTAAATTAAACTAATAGTAATAAAACACTAGTTAAATGTAACTAAGTATTAGCAGCAAAAAGCTAATTTATAAGTCAGTAGTTGTCAAACTGAATTATAGCCTTTTTTTTCAGTTTAGTTGGATGCGGCAGCCATTTAAATTTTTTTTAACTTAAAATGTTAATCAGGTGTAGATGTTCATCCAAATATTTTGTTTTGCAAAAATTAAGTTTCATCCAGTGTATCACACAATATATTATATACAGGTAGTCCTCGGGTTACGACGGCCTCGACTTACGACGTTTCGACTTTACGAACGCCCTCCCATTGAAAAGCATTGTTCGAGTTACGTGGTTTATGCGCCTTTAAATGGTTCATGCACCTTTAAATTTACAGGAGGGAGGGGGGAGAGCACTCGGTGGAAACTGAGGGGAGTAGCTTCAGTGGAAAATTACTACAGACCTCATGGCAGACGGCAGAGGAGGTTAGGAGCTATAAACGCTGTGGACCGAGTGAAGCAGCTGGAATCTACTCAAAGTAGTAGCTAACTAACTTGCTAACTAACAGATGTTGCTGTAAACGCTGTGGACTGCGTAAAGCAACTGGAAGCTGCAGAACTCGGAGGTGCAACGAGCTAACATGCTAACAGACGGTCACCAGCATACCAGTAGGTTATTAACTATTTTTTTCCTTCATTATGTCTCTTAAATGTATGTGTTTTTTGATAATTATGTAGGGTAATGTGTTAGGATAGGCTAAGTGCTTGGTAAAATAAAGTACTGTACGTATAAAGTGCCGTTGGTAAAATAAAGTACTGTACGAGGGGCCGTTTGGACGTATTTTCCGACTTATGATGATTTCCGTCTTACAAACGGGCGTAGGAACGGAACTGCGTCCTAACTCGGGGACCACCTGTATTATTATTTATGATACAATACATGATGCAATACATTAAAGATACAATACAAAATGCACTATGTTAGAATAAGATTTCAGACTATATGATGTACAATACAATATTCTGTACTCTACGATACATGACAATACAATACATATCGCAATAACATGATGCACAAGTTAAAATAATACTGTACAATGGATAACTTTGTATTACTTATGATACAACATACAAAGTAATACATTAAAGACAATACAATGCACACAATATATTCAATTGCAACTTGAGAAACAATATGATGTACAATAAAATATACTCTACAATACAATACATATTGCAATAATATGATGCAATATGATATTAAGTTAAAATAACACAATACAGTATTCAGTATGAAACAGTATGATTCAGTATGATATATGATACAATATGATACTCACTACAGTATAAAGAAGACAACTCAGCTTTGTAAAGTTCCTTCTGAATGGACCAAGACTTCTGGAACAAAAGCAGACCAAAGTACCTGCAGCCACATTTATTTATTTATCTGTCATAATCTGAGATCAAACAGGACCAGAGACGGATCAAGTTTAAATATTCTGGTTCTGTACAGAACCTCAGTCCTCTGACATGTATCAAGTGAAGTCAGGTTTTATTCTGAACATTTCCTACATCTGCCTTCAGTTCCTTTGTCTTACTGTATGAATTGGACTCAACCTGTTCCGTTGAATTTATCACACCTCACTGGGGTTCTGTTTCTAGGAAAACTGAAAACATAAAGAGCTTCGTGTCTCCCGGGAACCGTCTTGGTCCATTGAAAGTCCTCGCTTCAAAAACGGAGCTGAACTTTAACAATTAGAACCGGCTCGGCTCTTCGGTTTGTCTTTAAACGACTTGCAGAGATGGGTTTTATCTCCGCCATCCATCATCTTTGCAGAAAGATGTAACCTGAAGAAACAGCCCACGCTTTCAGCGCTCAGAGCTGCCGGGCGTGTGCACGTCTAACCGTGTGTGTTTCTGTGCACGCTCAGGGTTTATAATGGAGGTTAAGCAAAAAGGCAACGTGACTCTGAGTGCCTGAAGGAAAAGAGGAAGGAAAGTGTGTTTTTAGATGAATAACATAAAGCCACCTCTGTGAGAAAAGGCCCTGAATGTTAATGCTTCTTTTCTTTCTCCTCTGGCTCCGTGGTAAAACCCCCGGTTCCTCCGTTCTCGGTGCTGTGACCTCGGTGCGATGTTCTTTACTTTAATCCGAGTAAAGCGATGGACGCTGCATCGCGGCAGGAACAGGAAACGCTGTTTTAGTTTGATTGACAGGAGAAAGGACAGACTGACCTGCAGAGACGAGCGGTATTCAGGTCAGAGACGTTAACGTGTCAGGTGTCCACTTCAGTTTGTGGAGCGTTCCATCAGAACACAGGTTAGTTTGAACACCGCTGCCAAGCAGGCCAGTTCAACAAGTGGTCTGAGGGCCAGATACGGCCCCTTTTAAAAGGTCTTTGGCCCCCCAAGAGCTGCTAAAACTGATTTATTTATTTGATTACTAAAACGTATACAGGTAGTCCCCGACTTACGAGCGCATCGACATACGAGGTTCCGGACTTACGAGCTCACTAACGAACAGTAAAGTTGTACAGAACATTCAGAAAATACAGCACTGGTATGCGTTTTTAGATGAAAGTGTGTTGGCTAACAGTTTGTAAACAAGTTTCTGAGCATGTTTATGAACTAGTATGTACGTTTGTGTTGAAAAACGAGTGTTCGTAGTAGCGCTAGCATAAATTTTCCAACTTACGACCAAAAATCCGGACTTACGAGCGACACGTGTTTCGTGTTCCGACATACGAGATTTCGTCTTACGAGCACCTCGCAGGAACGGAACTCGCTCGTAAGTCCGGGACTACCTGTATACCAGAGCCTGACAGTGCAGGGGTGTCAGGTGGGTGAACATGTACACCTGTAAGCAGTTGTTTAATCTGGGGTGGCTGTGGCTGAGCGGTTAGAGCAGTGGGAAAGTTGGGGGTTCGATTCCACCAGCAGTCACATGCTTAAGTGTCCCTGGGCCAGACACTGAACGCCTCATTGCCTCTGATGTGATGAATGTGACCTAAAGCTCTTATGAATATTTGTACAGGTCTAGTAGAGTGATGTATGAGTGGGTAAATGAGGCACAGATTGTGTTGTAAAGAGCTTTGAGTGTCTCCATAAGATAGAAAGGTGCTATACAAGTACAGACCATTACCATTTTACCATTTAAAGTATCTACTAGGGATGCACAATATTGGATTTTTGGCCAATATCCGATATACCGATACATTACAACTTACATGGCTGATAACCAATAACCGATTCCAATATATTTTTCCTAGACCTACTTACAGAGACTACACAGCTTCCTTTTCTGTGGAATTAAAATACCACATTATTCTGCATGGTCTTTGTCAAAGGACAAAGACCATGCAGGTCTTTGCAGATCCAAAAAGGGTCTGAAGATGATGCAACACTTCAACTTGGATTATGTTTAATGTCAAATTTATTCAAGACATTTACTCTCTCTAACACAATGACAACACTGGAACAGTGCAAGTTTGTAAATTTTCACAAATCTAAACTCAAGGGTGCGCGTGACGTCATAAGTTGTGCTGGCGCTGCAGGCATCACTGGGTTGTCGTACAAAAACGGCCTTTTTTATCGGTGAGTTATTTTGATGGAATGGCCAATGTCCCATATTTAACTTCGCTAATATCGGTCGACACCAATACCATGCTGATAATACTGCGCATCCGTACATTCTACCCATTTAACCTTCAGGGGGGACAACATTAGCTAAGTATTTATTTCAAGTTTTAATTTATTTATTTATTGTCAGAAGTCGTTCGCCACTTTGCGGTTCGACTTCTGACGACTCGCTCTATCGCAGTTTGTGGACATAACATCCATAATATTGCTCAAAAAGAAAAATTTGTACAGGACTCTTGTTGCAAGTTGTTCTGTTTGCATGTTCTTCCTGGAACACGGAGCTCTCAGCAGATTAATTTGGCTCTAATCGAATTTAAAAAAAAGACAGTTGTGTAAAATGGCTCTGCCATCTGACGGTTTCTCTAAATCAGATTCTGCTGATTTATTAACAGATGAGTTCTGCTGCCTTCAGAAATGTAATAAAGCAGCTGAGAGTCTCTCTTTCTAAATAACAAAGCAGCACCGGCTGATATACTGATGCTCCGGCTTTATGTGATTTAATTCATGCTCATTTTCAACGTATTTATTTACGTCCCGACAAGACTTCCTCTAATCAGAACAGAGACGACGCACAGTTTATTCCAGCTGTCAGTGGGGTTCTTACACTTTCTCAAGCTTAAACTTTTTGTTATTGATGCTCCATAAAAAAAGGGATGAGGCAATAACATTTTAAATTAAAACGGTCCAAAATAAAGCAAGCTCCTAAAAACAAACATGTGTTCATTGCGCGACTGCTATTTCAGCTCGTCCATTTCCCTGGTTTTTATCTCTGTTTTTATGCAATTCTAATACTTCTGTCTACTTTCTGCTATTATTATGTCATCCATCTAGTACATTATTTTATCAACTGAAATTATTGAAGTTCCATGATTTTGTGGATTATAATATTTTATCAGTTATGTATAGGGCTCAGAATAACGCATTACCTTTAAATATCCAAATGCATTTTGTTAAAAGACAAAGTTGTTATAATCTTAAGGGGACAGAGATATTTGTAAAACCACAAGTCAGAACTAGTTTGAAGGGACGTTCTACCTCAATCCAGAGAATTGGATTATGGAATGGTTTGGAGAATGTAGTTTTTTTTTTTCATTCAACCTTTGTCAGGTAAATCTTATTGAACCTCATGGGCTCATTTACGAAAGCGACCTGCTAAAACTAAAGAACGATGAACAGCAGTGATAGAATTTCCTTAAACAATAAACAAACAATAAACAATAAACAATAGAAAACAAAAAAGAGAAAAAACAAAAAGAAAGATTTTTTTTTTTTTTAACAAAGTATCAAAAAACGAGCAAAACATAAGGTAGACATATAAAATCAAAGACAGGAACAAATCTGCATTTGTTTTTGCCAGGATTCCAACAGATTCTGAAAACCATTTAAGTTAAAAATGCCAAGTCAATGTGTACATTTAAGAAAATAATCAAAACTGAATTGTTAAAAAAATACATGTATATATGAAGTAGTTTAATGTGTATTAGTTAGAAAATTAGAAAGAGTTATTCATTTTGTTCTGTTACTGGAAGATTATTATTGTTTGAACTGATTGTTTGAAAAAAGGGGCAGATATAATAAGATTTTTCTTCTTTCTGCTACCTTTCATTTTTAATATTTTGTACGTTTTCATTTATGGGATTGTTTTGTATTGTGTTTTTTGTAAAAAAAAAAAAAGAACAAATTTAATAAACATAAACATA
>JBBPBX010053710.1:13146-23747 GCA_038048925.1 Garcialebias charrua | reverse complement strand
TGATCGTGCTTTAAACTGTCTGCTCTATGCAGAATGTGTCTAAAGTTGAATGAACAATTCTTCGTATTTGTTTGAACTGTTTTTGTTTCGAAGGAGAAGTTCTAGACATAACTTAATCTTCGGTCTCCCGTCCGTTCTAAAAACAATTCATCTGTGCTTAAACAGAGAGTGCTCTGTTTTCACACCTGCAGGTTTTTGTTTTGTCTCCGTGCTGGGACTCAGTTCTCAGCACTCACTGGGTTTTGGAGTTCTGAGGGAGAAGGGAAGACGCACGGACGTTTTTCTCCAAGCTGATGTACGTTCCGGCCAGGCACCAAAGGCCCACGTCTTCAGCAAAGGTTCAAACAGCACGTCAGCTGTGAACCACTTCGAGTGTCACAGCTCCAAGCGGTGACACTCTTTCTGAAGTTATCTTGAACAAAACCAGAACCAGGCATCACTCTGGGAGGCCGACGCAGACTTCACGAGACCGTGGCAAGATGAAAGTGGTCGCCTGTAAAACGCAGCAGCCTGCGCGTCTGGCTTGACTAATTTACCGGAGTTGAGACAGGATCATCTTCACGAAGGTAAAAGTGTTTCATCACGGGACGGACGTCCAGCCGAAACCGAGCAGAGGGTGCTATCACTGGTTAAACATCTCAAGATAAGATTCAACCATTTCATTTCAATCTTTTATCTTTCCTCCTTAAACTCCTCCTTATGTTTATTTTCATCATGGTAAACTTTAAGTAATGTGCCAACAGAAAGGTCCAACTGTCTGTTTGTTTTAATTTGAATTCTTGTCAACGTAGTTATTAAATCAGAGCTAATATCGATACAAATGTTTATGTAATTTTTGTGATAGTTTCAATAAAAGGTCTATTCTTTTGGTAGACCAACATAAATTGAAGTCTAAGCGTGAAATTACATTTCTGGCTAATCACATCGTTAGATTTGTTGATTTAATCTGAAAAAGTTGAGACCCCGCACTTTGGTGGCAGTTTGTGCAGATAAAAGTCTGCTCATAGCTGCACGTCTAAACTATAGGTAGTCAGTAAACTGACTAATAACTCCTATATTGTTACAGCCTCATGCGGATAAATTAACTGGAGACACTTGGTGAACTTGTGTGTGTGTGGACTGAAGCAGCGATCGCTCCCAAAAGCGCCGCATGCAACGAGCGGAGCTAGCACCGTCCGCTCGGAGGAGGAAAAGCTATCATTAGCCTCGGAGGTGGGCTAATGCTAAAAAAAAGAAGCTGCAAATGGCGGCGCGCTGACAGCTTTCGGTAAGTTATCTTAAGCTAGCACTAACAGTAAGTCAAATGAGTAATAAAAAAAGAGCTAATTTTAAAACAACAACATATTAGAGATACTGGCTTTTACAGAGGGCGTAGTTAATGTAAACAGATCTTTGTAGGGCGTGGCTTTCAGACCTCATTATCATAAACAGGTCGTTTTGAACGGAAGTGAAATTTGGCAGAATTAGAAAGGGGATATTTTATTATCTAAGCATTATTTTGTGTATAAAATTGAATGAAAATGGTCTGGAAAGCCCACAGATACACCACAAAAAATTATATGACCTACATTTGGTCCCCTTTAATAAAACCCTATTTGTGGCAAATCGCTTCACGATTCATCAGAAAGGAAAGTCATCTCAACCAATAAATCAGCCCACTCATGTCGACTCCCCTCCTTGAATACCCCACAACCTCTCACCTACTTCCTCCCCCAACAGGGGAGAGGGAGAACAAACGAGTGACATCTCACCCAAACACTCTTTTCTTCTGCATGGCAATGCCACAGCTGCCCTCAGAGGATTTGTACTCTTCTTTGGTTAGTAATTTATGGGTTTAGTTTCCACATCACACCTCCTAATCCCCTTGAGCTTTTCCACTAACCAGAAAACAGAAAGGCTTTATACCAAATGTGGCATAAAAATGACAGTCTGGTAAAGAAAAGCTTCCTGCAGCCCCTTTTCTTCTGTCTCACCCCGCCAACCCTCCCTCATCTGTCATTCTCTTTCATCATGGCCACTGTCGAGATGCAGACGTGGACCACTGTGCTCCCAGTTTTTTTACTCCACTCGTCAAGAGACAAAAAGAAAGAAAGAAAAACAAATATGAAACTACAGCGAAGGAAACAAATGGACTGGATGAATGGAGGAAAAACATGTGAGTTCTTGAGCAACAAACTCTCATTTCGAACGCTGGGACAGATGTTGGAACAGATTTCATGCAACAAATGAAGAGATATTTAAGCAGAAATGGCAGAATTAAAAGATGGTTTGGGTGAAAATAGCACAAGCACTCACAGAGCAGCAGAATGCAGGCTCATGAGGTGACAACAGGTATGTATCAGAAAGCCTGAGGCCATCTGCATGTCTGTGCACATGGTAACAAGCAGAGGCAGAGCTGGTGAAGGCCGGGGACAAACCCAAGAGAGTAGCTGCAGAAATTGCTACAACTGGTTTTGAGAAGCATCTGGTGTGTGATGAATAACACCATGGAAATCAAACAAAGACATTTTGTGGTCTGGCATGTTAAGGTGACTAAATTATTAAAAAGGGCTACTCAGGTAACCCAGAATTCACGACTGAGAGCAGAGAAAAGGAAACCCTTGAAGAAGCTACACAGATTTAGAGATTTGTAACTTGTTACAGACTAAAGCTGGTCTATGATTTGGTAGACTGTCTATCTTTTAGAGAATTCAGGCTAAATATGCACCAGGACTGCAAAAGTCGTCGATCAAAATGATCAAATTATAGAATCTTCCTAGATAAGCTTCCCTCCTGTGTCACCAATTCCATAATGAAAAGACAGCACGGTGGTGGGAAAGTTAAACATAACATCATAAACTTTTATACTTGGCCGTGTTAACTTTAAGAGTTAGCTCGGTGAATTATGTAAACTCAGCTAATTGTTTGGATGTTAAATGCCTACCGGTAAATAAATTTGTGATGCAGGTTTCGTCCTAGCTGTAGAACACTGGACCAGATCTTGATCCTCGCTAGGGTCCCCGAGGGGTCACGGAAGTTTGTCCATCCAGTATGTGTTTTGTGAACTTGGAGAAGGCTTTCGACCGTGTTCCTCGGGGTACACTGTGGGGGGATGCTCCATGAGTATAGGATTGGGTGCCCGTTGTTACGGGCTGTTCGACCCCTATACAAGCGGTGCAAGAGTTTGGTTCGCATTGCCGGTAGTAAGTCGGACCCCTTCAGGGTGGGAGTTGGACTTCACTGGGCTGTCCGTTGTCACCGATTCTGTTCACAATTTTTATGGGCAAATCTATCAGTGCAGCCAGCGGGTGGAGGGATTCTGGTTTTGTGGCCTCAGGATTCCAGCTCTGCTCTTTGCAGATGATGTCGTCCTGTTGGCGCCATCGTGCCGTGAACTTCAGCTCTCACTGGAGCGGTTCGCAGCCATGTGAACAGCTGGGACGAGAATAGGCACCTCCAAATCTGAGGCCATGGTCCTCAACTGGAAAAGAGTGGATTGCTCTCTTCAGGTCGAGGGTGAGGTTCTGCCTCAAGTGGAGGAGTTCAAGTATCTCTGGGTTTTGTTCACAAGTTAGGGAAGAATGGAGTGTGAGATTGACAGGTGGATTGGTGCAATGTCTGCAGTATTGCAGACTCTGTGACGGTCTGCTGTGGTGAAGAGGAAGCTGAGCTACAAGGCGAAGCTCTCTGTTTACCGGTAAGTCTATGTTCCTACCCTCACCTATGATCACGAACTCTGGGTAGTAACCAAAAGAATGAGATCATGGATACAGGCAGTTGAAATGAGTTTCCTCCGCAGGGTAGCTGGACTCTCCCTTACGCCAAAATTACACCACACACGTTACGGCTCCGCCCCGCTCCGGTCCGACCTCCGCAGCAAATACGCACCCATTATAATCAATGACAGAGTTTACACTGGCTCCGCACGGCGGCGGCGAGCTGCGGAGAGCGGACGGCAGTCCGTCAAAATTAGAAATTTTTCTATTTCTGCCGGACGCCGGAGCTGTGCGGAGTCAACTTTTGAAGATTACATCGCACCAACAGGAAAAGGAACGAGCACAACTTCCGTATTTACAAAATAAAATCACCACGGGCGGACTTAATCCTAGCTCTATACGGATTTATTTGTACAAAAATGCTGTCAAACTATCATTTATGACTACGCCTACAAACGCAATACAAGAAATAAATAAATAAATAAAGTATTTTATTCTGAAATGTAATACATCACTTCCTGTTGCTCAAACCATGTCCTGTCGCTCATTTACGAGAGAAGATCAAGGCAGCAGTCTCTACTGTTGTTCTCCTTCTTCCACCGAATGAATTGTTTTGTTCTGACTTACTTATTTATCACTTGATTTATCGCGCGATCCCGCAAATCCCGCGCATGCGTCTAGGAGCGGCGCATGCAGGCGGACCTGAGCTGAGCGGAGGTAGTGGAAATTGGAGTTTGAGACGCTCAGCTGCGACCTGCGGAGCGGAGCGGACCGTATGTAGTGTAATTTTGGGGTTAGAGATGGGGAGAGAAGTTCGGTTATCCGGGAGAGACTCGGAGTAGAACCGTTGCTCCACATCAAAAGGAGTCAGTTGAGGTGGTCCGGGCATCTGATAAGGATGTTTCCGGGGTGCCTCCCTAGGAAGGTGCTTCGGGCATGTCTAACTGGGAGGAGACCCCGGGGAAGACCCAGGACACGCTTGAGAGACTATGTCTCTCAGTTGGCCTGGGAACACCTTGGAATCCTTCCAGAAGAGCTGGAAGAGTCAGAGTCAGAGTCAGAGAGAATTTATTGTCATTTGCACCGCATGTAGTACATGTGTTGAAAACGAGATTATGTACACAGGGGTGGCTGTGGAAAGAGATGTCAGGCCTCCCTGCTCAGGCTGCTGTCCCCGTGACCCAACTTCGGAACAAGAGGAAGATAATGGATGGAAATTTGTAAACAAAATGAAAAAGAATTTCATGTTCATGTTTCTAAACACTAGAAACGGGTGAATAATCTGCTCTGCCCTCAGCTGAAAGTCTGTTGTTCCAAAAAAAAAACAGAATCAGATGAAGCTCAGGAGAATGTTTGCTGTGAGAACACAGCTCACTCACGCTACTTTGAATTGATTGCATATAAAAGAGTGTACAGTATAGCACTGTTCATTCATACTTCAAAAACACAGACATACATGTGTGAAAAATATCTGATAATACTACCACCACAAAAGGGTAGCATGCCCTCTCCGGGTCGGGGAGGAGGTCCTGCCCCAAGTGGAGGAGTTTAAGTATCTCGGGATCTTGTTCACGAATGAGGGAAAACTGGAGCGTGAGATCGATAGGCGGATAGGTGCAGCGTCCGCAGTGAAGCGGGCGCTGTACCGGTCTGTCGTGGTGAAGAGAGAGCTGAGTCAAAAGGCAAAGCTCTCAATTTACCGATCGATCTACGTTCCCACCCTCATCTATGGTCATGAGCTTTGGGTTATGACCGAAAGAACAAGATCTCGGATACAAGCGGCTGAAATGAGTTTTCTCCGCAGGGTGGCTGGACTCTCCCTTAGAGATAGGGTGAGAAGCTCAGTCATCCGGGAGGGACTCGGAGTAGAGCCGCTGCTTCTCCACATCGAGAGGAGCCAGTTGAGGTGGCTCGGGCATCTGGTTAGGATGCCTCCTGGACGCCTCCCTGGTGAGGTGTTCCGGGCATGTCCCACCGGGAGGAGACCCAGAGGAAGACCCAGGATACGCTGGAGGGACTATGTTTCTCGGCTGGCCTGGGAACGCCTTGGGATTCCTCCAGAGGAGCTGCTTCAAGTGGCTGGGGAGAGGGAAGTCTGGGCCTCCCTACTTAGGCTGCTACCCCCGCGACCCGACCTCGGATAAGCGGAAGAAAATGGATGGATGGATGGATACTACCACCACCATGCTTTACAGTTAGTCAAAGGAACTGCCCTATGGCCAATAAATCTTTCCTAAATCAGTATCGACACCACCAGCTGAAAGGCTTATGTGCACATCCTGTGGTGAAACTGAGGGCATCTTGGAAACGTCCTAATAAACTCCACAGTTAATTTTTCATGGGGGCTCATACTGGACAATCTGATAGGCTTAGTTAAACACATCTACACTCTAAAGGCTGATTGCACTTGTGACAGAGTGATTTATTGTCAAATGATTTGGAGATATTTTAAAATTCCTTGCCAGGCACAGAGTCATTTTTGTCAGTCTGTCTTTTTGGTATTTTTAGTGATTATTGTCCTTACTGTTTTATTCTGTTCCTTGTGTTCTGACTTCAGCCATGTGTCCTATGTCAGATCTCCACCCTCAGTCAACCTCTCATATTGCTTCACCTTTCCACATGATTAATCACCCACTTTCCACTCGTCCTTTGTCTCTGTTTAAACTACTTCTGATCACCATTTCACCGTCGGCTCACTGCCTTCATTCCCTACCAGATGTCTCTGTCCTCCCTGTACTCGCTCCTGTGCTCCTTGTGTTCCTGATTTTTTGTAGTTGCTGCCACGTCAGACTTTTCTTTTTCTGTTTATTGATAAATCAGTTTTTATTTTACTTTGTGCTCCCCCTGTCTGACTGCACTTGGGTCCAAACACCAATGGTGATAGTTTTAATGATGACTTTAGCTCTTTGGATCTTGGCACAATGACAACATCAAGTAAACCAAATAACATAATCAATATCACTTAATCTAAAACATCTAGCTAAATTTGATGAGTTTCAAGGTTTAACAAGTGGTATGCCAATGGACCCCCATCTCTGAGGGATTTGAACTGTGAATGTTTATAGTGTATTCAAGATGTGTTTTCCTGAAGTGTTTTTCTGAACTGGAATTGAACCGAGAATGCAAGTAAACCTTCATGTTTTTGGTGCAAGATAGTCAAGTTGGTAGGAGTTACACTGTGGATAAGAAAAGGGGTAGGGTTGCTTTTTTCTTGTCTGAGGCGGCAAAGAGTGATGCATCCTGGCAAGCGGAGGGAGCAAGTTTATCCACCACCAGGCACAATGGCGGAGCCAGGGAGTGGCCAATAGTGGCCTTTGCTACCATAGATTAATCTTTGACCACCCCAACGAACACCCCATTCATTGAGGAAACACACACACACACACTCGCTATGTTTACACGGACACAAGTAATCGGATTAAACGGCCATTCCAAGTAAAAATGCGTCATGTTAACGCCCCATTCAGATTATTCTTTGCTCGATCCGAATGAATTTGTAATCAGAATGAGCGGGGTGGTTTATACTGATTCATAATCTGAACGGTGTGCATGTAAACACTTAATCTGGTTTTTTTTTTCTGATCGTGAACAACTGACCTGACTGTACATGTGTGATCTGTCTACTTCACGTATTTCTGCCAGGCTAATGCTAAATAATATTAGCATGTCGGGGAAGCAAAACTGGTCAGTGAGCGACACAACATTTATACTAGAGACTTTGAAAGAGCTCAAAATGATCTGTATTACCTGTAGCTCAATCAGGGAGTGCAGTAACGTCTCCACCATCATTAAAACCTGTTGCGGGTCCATTTTGGGTTCTCAGGTTTGTTTACGTTAAGTAATCCAGATGTAGAACTTTTTCTTCTGTTTTTTTAAGGAAAGTTTACCACTCTGCACATGTCAGTACTTCTATTCAGAATAAAAGCTGCATGTAAACATTCGTCATGAACAGATTGTGCCCATGTAAATGGTACATTTTAATTATTTAATTTGAAAACATTTCAATCTGGTCAAATAATTTTGTTCATGTAAACACAGTGACACACACACACGTGCAAGCACACGTTTTTGTAAACATGCTTTTGGGGAACTTTGCATTGACTTCCATTCATTTTCTATAGCCTAACCCTGACCTTTACCCTAAAGCTAATCATTACCAGTAAATGCCTAATCCCCATCCGCAATTCACACCTTAAGCCCCAAGTATACTCCCGCGTACGTCCATACGAAGAGGTATACACGTACGTATGCCGAGGTACAAGCGTACCCCCGCTGGGCATGTACGCGCAAAGCTCAATTTTTACGACCGCATACGCAAACGCGGTGTCGCACAATAAACTGCCCGGCGCCGGACTGTTTTGTATGCGACACCAATGTATTGAATTCCCTTTCCTCATCCCTGATCTAGCCTTTTCTTTTGTTTTGTTTTTTGCCAAAAGGCAAGTGATCTCTTCCTCCTCCGTTGACGCCATGACTGAAATGATGAGAAATGAACGAATTTGTCACGAGCGAATTAAAATCAGGTGCGCCGGGAGGTTCTGGAGATTTTCTGGTGTGCTGGTCTGATGTGGGGTTGCAGGACCAGTGCTCCCTGTTTTATTTTTATTTATTTTTTAGAACTTTTTATTAACAACATATAAACATAGAACACCGCTTCGGCTGCAAGTGCTTGTTTTTTTTCGACCTGTCAATCAATTCAGTAGGCGTGTCAGCAAATGACCAATCGGCAACCTCAATTTGTCCCGTAGGTAAATGTTCCTTGTCTGTGCAGCTGCGCTGCAGCTGCTCAGGGTGGATACTCGAGTATGATGTCTGAACCCTCTGCGTACAGTACGCGGGTACGTCCGCGTGAACGTACGTACGTGGGAGTATACTTGGGGCTTAAGTCCTAAAACTAACCCCAACCCCCCATTGAGAATTATTCTTATGGGGACCTGGCTTTGGTCTCCATAAAGAGCAGTTGGTTCCCACAATGCATGATTTTTTGTAAATTGGTCCCTACAACGTACTGTAATCTGAAACAAAAACGCACACACACACATGATGATTGCCATAATGGATTCATAATGCATACCGACCTAATCGCTCAACCGACGATGCCATCTCCTCTGCCCTTCACACAGCTCTCACACATCTGGACACGAAGGACTCCTATGTTAGAATGTTGTTCATCGACTTCAGCTCGGCATTTAACACCATCATCCCCCAACAGCTCATCCTTAAACTGGACAGTCTGGGGCTGAACACCTCAATGTGTAACTGGCTGCTAGACTTCCTGACCGGGAGACCACAGACAGTACGGGAGTAACACATCTAGCACCATCACATTGAACACAGGGGCCCCACAAGGATGTGTGCTGAGCCCCCTTCTATTCACCCTGCTAACACACGACTGCACACCATCGTACAGCTCCAACCACTTCATCAAGTTTGCGGACGACACAACAGTGGTGGGTCTCATCAGCAACAACGATGAGACGGACTACAGGAACGAGGTGAGCCGCCTGGCCTTGTGGTGCGGACACAACAATCTCACTCTCAACGTGGAGAAGACAAAGGAGATTGTTGTGGACTTCAGGAAGAAGGATGCCCAACATGCCCCTCTGACCATCAACAGCACCGCAGTGGAGAGAGTAGACAGCACCAAGTTCCTGGGAGTGCACGTCTCAAAGGACCTGTCCTGGAGCAGGAACACTGCAGCACTGGCAAAGAAGGCTCACCAGCGTCTCTACTTTCTCCGCAAGCTGAAAAGGGCTGGAGCTTCAACCCCCATCATGAGCACCTTCTACAGAGGTGCCATAGAAAGTGTCCTGACCAGCTGCATCACTGTGTGGTTTGGTGCATGTACTGCATCCTGCCGCAAGAGCCTCCAGCGCATTGTGAGAGCAGCTGAGAAGATCGTGGGCACCTCCTTGCCCTCACTGCAGGACTTACACAGCAAACGCCTCACTCGGAAAGCCCACCGCATGGCAGGTGATCCCACACACCCACTACACAGCTGCTTCAGACTACTGCCATCAGGGAGGAGACTGAGGAGTCTCCAGGCTCGAACCAGCAGACTGAGAGACAGCTCTGTTCATCAGGCAGTCAGAATGCTAAACACTCTGCCTGCTCTGCCCCCCCTCCCATTTGAACTGCCTTAACACTAAAACTTTCTCACACATTATCACTCAACACAAAGTTTTTCACTAAACTCTCGGTCATGTGCTCATACAGTTTGCACTACTTCTCATACTTGCACTAATGTCTGTATTACATCACTGCCTATAATCATAATACTGTTTACATTCTCTGTTTACATTTATTAATACTGTTTACTTTTATTACTACTGCTTACATGTAATTACTACTGTTTACATTTATTTACACTACTCTAATATCTACACCACTGCTGGTACATATACAGTGTGCTCTGAACGGTCTTATTTAGGGATGCCCAATGTGCCTTACTGCATATGCCACTTTTTGCCTCTATAACAACATCAACTACTACCTCATACATATACTGTGTACATTGACTCATACGCTGCTTTGCCACTTTGCAAATGTCAATGCTAGAAACCTTTAGTTTATTTTAGTTATACTTTTTATACTCTTTTTTTGTGCTAGTATGCAAAAACTCAGGACAGTATTATGTTCATTAAATGTTTAATGTTTTAGTTTTAGAGTTGGTGTGGATTTTCATGCTCTTGCACCGCTATGAAAAAAAAAAAAAAAACTCAGGACAATGTTAGTTTTACTATTTTATGCTTATGTCTATTATTATATGTTTCAGTGTTTCAATGTTTAGATGTTTACTGTTGCACCGAGGGACTGAGAGAAACGCAATTTCGGTCCTGTGTATGTCCTGTACAGTACATATTGCAGATCTGACAATAAAGTTGACTTTGACTTTGACTTTGACTT
>JBBPBX010053710.1:0-12055 GCA_038048925.1 Garcialebias charrua | reverse complement strand
TTTGGTGTGGACTTGTTCCTGTTTAAAGTGCTTTATAAATAAAATGGTATGGTATGGTATTATTTTTATTTCTGAGAGAACTTTTTATAACATATATAGTAGAAACACCGTATCAGAACACCGCAGAAGTCTGAGCGAGCTGCTCATGCTGCATTCTCAAGGTTTCACTTTCAGCTGACTGAACGCTGTCAATCATTTCAGTAGGCGTGTCAGCAAGTGACCAATCAGCGAGCTCAGTTGAGTCCCCTTCGTGTGCAGCTGCTCATATTACAACAAGGAGAACGTGAGCTGAAGTAAAGCAGCAAAAACATACGCACAAAATATGCGCGTATACGCGCATATACGGAGGACGCTTCAGTGTATCTCGGGCTTAAGTAGGGATGGGGCCGATCCGATATCAGCCTCCGATACCAGCATAATTTACATATCGGATTTTTCCAATCCAAACTGCCGATATTTTCAATCCACATGCATGTCTGTGTCTGTTGAAACTTCTCCACATGTTGGCTTTAAACTATGGAATGGATTTCCTGAACGGAGGCATGTCTCATGAACCCAGAGTAATAAGACCCGCCTCACATTCAGGAAATCCAGTTCATAGTTTGCAGCCAGCTGCAACGTACGGTACAGTATCACTGTGGCTAACAGCTAGCTAACTTTTCATCGTAACATGTCCGCTGTGTGAAAGTATTTTACACTAAACACCACAAGACAGCAACGTGCAATGTCTGCAGAGCCATAGCGCCACATTAAACCGTGGTCAAGTTACCGTAGTTTTACGTTGGACATTCAAGCTCCGGGGCTTCAGCAGTCTGCTCCTCTCACTGAACCCGTAGAAGGCTACCCGGCCCTGGCCAGCTGCGCCTGATCCGACCTGCTTAGTTTGCCTGTGTCGGACGAGAGGGAGGCTGAGCGCAGCTTACCGAAACCAGACCTCCTGCTTCAGATTAAACAAGAGTAGTGTCCTGCTGAAGTCCCGGAGCTCGAATGTTTACTGAGAAGTTGCTAAACTTCATCGTAATTAATGATCAACCACTATCAGCTGTAGAAAACAAAGGATTTTGCAGCTTGATACTTGCAACCAAGATATAGTTTACCCTCCAGGAGATATTTATCAGTAGGCTACAACAGTAGACATAGACAATCATAAAAAGCATTGAAAATTACTTTGTACAAGAAAATTGTATAAAAAAAACGAAACAAAAACAGCTACATTATAAAGCAATGTAAAATACTAAAAACAAGAACATGTCTGTGTTGGTTCATGCCATGAACTTAGCAGATATTTAAAGTAATTTAATTATTATTATTTAATAATTTAGACCGTCAGTCACCTTAATATCCACTTTAAAGCTAGGAATAATAAAATAAAATAAAATAAAACTTTTTTTGTATTAGCAGGATTTAATTCTAACTTTATCCAACATTAACAAAACTTACCTCAAGTTGCCTTTTTGGACATTTATGCATATCCTGTACAGTATTTGTACGAATCGTACTTGAGAGAAGATCATTACAGCCTCATATAAAATCAATGATGATGATGATATCGGAAAGGTATCGGCCGATATCCAGATTTAGGGATCGGGTCGGAAGTTAAAAAAAAGTATATTGTGCATTCCTAAATACAAGGTGATGTTTTATGTAATTTGTGACAACAGTTAGTGTTATGGCATCTCACCTTTCAAAGAAAACCACCTTTATTCTAATATGGTGAAAGTGTGAAATGTTTTGAAATAAAAATGTTTTTACTTTTTGTACTTTGGCAGATTTTTACATTCAACCCATTCTAAATTAAACACAAGAAGTAGCATTTTTTGAGTTAATATTGCCCACCACCTTCAATGCCAGTTTTACACTACGATTATCTTGAGCTGAGAAGAGTTATAACCATTTTGGTCAAACTTTGAAAATAAGAATATCTGCAACATCATGAGAGGTCATATCCACTGGCTCATGTGATATTTTGCTAACAGACAAATTCACATGCACAAACATTATGCTCTGTCTTTTGGGGGTGGGTGATAATTATGAGACAGTCAGCCTGCTTTAAAAGTATAGAGTTAAAACTATATTCTGAACTTTGGAAAAAGCAAATAGGCAAGTCAAATCTATTGTTCTGAGACTTTATTTTTTTTATCCATCATTCCATTATCTTTACCTGCTTCTTTCTTCCCTCTTTTGTAAATAGTAGCACAGCTTCAACCTCAATTTTGACAGGTTTTGTTTTCTGCTGAATGTTTTTTGCTGAATACAGTAGTGTGAGCCGACAGAAGATTCAGGAGTTTTTGACAACATCTCTAACACCATCATGTGAAGTCTGTAAAAAATAACAAAAGCCAGAGCAGCCTTCCAAAAACAGGGAATGTGAATAGTTTTACATTATATTTAAAAAAGTGTCAGCTTTTCTTCACAGAGTGAAAAATCCCTCAAGGATGCATCTTCTAACGCATGTGCAGCTTACAGATAATTTACCTCTTTTGTTTAACAGTACGGTAAGTTTCTTGCTCATTCACCTTAAAACCTTCTGGTAGACTAAGAGAAGTTTAGTTGTTGTTTTTATTGTGTATTACATCTAATTTACAGCATATTCAAATACATATTAAATATCAGGGAAACAAACTTCAGTGATGAAGGAGGCAATGTTGGAGAATGACCCAGAAAGCCTCGGGACGGGAGTGTGGGTGGACACTAATTCAATCAAAGACCTGAGCATTTGAATCAAGATGTTAAATACACTGTTAACACCACAGGGAAAACAACAGACAGAGTAAATACTGTATACAGATAAACAAACACGTAAACAAACTGAGAAGCAAGCAGCTTGCAACAGCAGCATTCTCATAAAGCTCCCTTTAACCTTCAACAGGACGGTGTAAGATCTCACATTCAACAAAAGCAAGTTTCACAAACAATGCAACCTTTGTGTGTCCCTCTCTGCTTCAGGTAACTCAGCAGCAAAGATTGTTGTAACTTATTATCGTAACAGAAAACCAGACCTACAGTAGCATTCTTGGCTTTATCATCACTTTGGAGCCAAACAACCTGAATCCAGAAAAGAGGATCCAACAGAAAAATATCCAGCCATCCATTGTTTTACCTGCTTCTCCTTTGACCAAAGAACACCATAGTAAAACTACAGTATGTTAAACACAATATTCCATACATAAAAATGGAAAAACAATCAAAAATACCAAATGAGAGGGCGACGATGAGCAGGAAGGAAAAAGTGGTCAGGGTTTAGTAACTGTGCAAACGTTCAATCCAATAAATAATGATCATTTGTGGATTAATATGTCAATACGTTCAGTGGGGAAAGAAAAGTTTGTGTCCTGTGTGAAGTTAGTGATTTTTAATTAGGCAAAAAGTTAAAGTTGCAGTTTGTGACCCAGACCCACTGAACCAGATTACATCATCATGTTTGACGTAGAGGCTGGAAAATGAAAGATCAGACTGAAACGCCTCCTCTTTCCCTTCTAGTTTGTGTGTCATGATCACAATAAATACTATAGGATAAATCATACTAATTACTTTTAGATTTTTGTTTTAACTTATTAGAAAACAGGGTCAAAGACACTGTCAAAGTGTAGACACCGACAGGATTTTATGACAGCGCACAGGTTATTTTTCAAGACTTATCTGATTACAAAAACCTCTTTTTTTTTAACTTTCTTAAAGATACTTTTAGCTCTGACATGTTGAAGCAATAAAGATTTATCCATATTGCCTTTTGTATATGTAATAAATGCCTAGAAAACAAACTTAAATACCTTTGTATATGTAAATAGTTTATTCTGTAGACATTTATTTTGTACAGTTACAGCTGTTGTTAATAAATGTGCCTGTGTGACAACTGGGACAAAGCTTTGACTCTGAAATCTGAAAGTTATGCACCATAACTCATGTTCCCTGAAGGAAGGGAACGAGGTGCAACATAAATGCTATGGGAATTGAGCCCCTGCACGATTACCTGAAGGAATACAATCACGCCTTTACGGCAGGGGCGTCAGCGTCACACCAGAGACCCGGCCCTCTGAGTGTAAATGACCTAATATTTATTTGTCATTGTTTAATATGTGTTCACTATTCTGTTGCATCAATGATGCAACTAATGCTTTTATTTTGAAAGTCACAGAATGACAAGGTGTCACAAACTGTACAGAAGAGGTGCGAACCGCAACGTCCAGAGAGGAGTGCTCCGCTGTTAAAAGAAATATAAGTTGTTATGTTAAGCTGCAAACGATTAGCACCTGGTTGATGAGGGAACAAGCTCTTACGGTGTGTTCACATGCAAGGCAGTAAATTAAAGGAATTGTGAACCATCAGTTTGAGAGACCAATCTTTTCAACCGGGACGCTACAGTAAGAGCTTGCCCCCAAGCTGAGAAGGAGCTCAACCCACGCTCAGCACCAAAGTCCTAGTGAGAGTCACTTCAAGGTTCCAGCTCCACGGCTCCAACCAAGGTCTTCTGGGATCTGAAAGTCAACTACAACCATCTTGTCCGGCCCTCAGCATGGAAGCATCTGAAGTCATAGAAAAGGGTGATGCAGAAGAAGTGCACAATGAAGCGAAGGAAGGTGAAAAATGGTATATTCCCCACCATGGGATATATCATCCCCAAAAACCAGACAAACTCAGGGTAGTCTTCGACGCCTCAGCTAAGTACAAAGGTAACAGTCTCAATGATCATTTGCTGCCAGGCCCAGATTTGCTGAACAATCTAAATGGTGTTCTCATCAGGTTCAGAAGGCATCAAGTTGCATTGTTATGTGACATCGAGAAAATGTTCCACCAATTTCATGTGTATGAAGCAGACAGAGACTATCTAAGATTTTTATGGTGGCAAAATGGTAACCAGGGACCTCATGTAGGGCTGGGCGATATGGAAAAAATCATATATCACGATATGGACTTTTTTATATCACGATAACGATATATATCACGATATATACAACACGATGTGTGTATGTGTGTACAGGAAAAATTTGGACCAAAGTTTTTTTATTTTATTATTTTACTACAGATAGTTACAATTATAAGAATGTGAACAAAACGAACAAGGAAATTTGGACCAAAGTAGAAACTAGATCTACCTAAGATCTACCTTAATTCAAGGAGTACGATTATGGAATGACTTATTGCCAAATGACAAATGTTAAGGAAGCCAAATCATTCCTTGTATTTAAGAAACTGGTAAAAAATGAATTGCTAAAAAAAATAAATGAATCTAATTTAATGTGTGATATATGTGAATTGAAAATTGACTGAGTTATTTACTTATTTTGTTATTATAGAAAATATTGTTTGAACTGTTATTAGATGAATAAGGAGCAGATTTAATAAGATTTATTCTTCATCTGCTACCTTTCATTTTATTTTTATTTATTTTTTTCTATTATGAATACGTTAATTGTTGTATTTCATATTATAAAATGAATAAACTAACAAACAAACAAACAACTCCTTTTCTACTTTGGTCCAAATTTTTCCTGCAGGTGGCGGTAGAACAACAGCTGCTAATTAAACTCACGAAGAAGAAATCCGCTCTGAAGTTTGAGTAAACAAAGCAAGAAACAGAAAAGAGAAAACGTTGCGTTTGATTGCGGTTCTGTTATGTCTCTGGTCTGTTTTGTATTGGTTAACTGGACCCGAGTTCGGACTCGGTTGGACTCTGGGTTCGTGTCCTCTGGACCCATTTTGTCTCAGAGTTTCAGCGGAGCGAAACAATGGAAGCTAACAAGGTGAGCTTCCCCCTCTTTTTGGTAAAAGTTATTCTTCTTAGGCTGCCTGTGCAGCTGTTTTCTCCTTGTTGAGACTCTATGGTTGAGACACCGGCCGGCTTCATGCGCCTGCGGCTCTGTTGCTCTCGAGTTTAACAACGTAAAGCATGTGTTGCAAACCCGCGCGTGCGTCCAACATAAAGCAGCGCCGTCATCTCGCAAAACCCCATATGAAGCTTCTTTGCGACAGTTATTTTTTTATTCTTATTTATCACGATAGAGACGATAGAAGGAAAGTAGCACGATAGACACGTTTCTATCGTCCCCACGATATATATCGTCATATCGCACAGCCCTAGCCTCATGTATCAACCATGCGTGCGCACAAAAACATTGCGCACGTCACTTTCCACGCAAAGTGGCGTATGTATCAAATCTGATATGAACGGGAATATCTGCGCATCCACGTACAAATCCACGGCTGCTCCCCTGCTTGCGTACGCACGTTTCTGTGGTTATATTTCCTTTGGCGACACTTACAGGTTATTCAGAGAAACTGTGTCCATGATATGAAAATAATCATAAATCCCACCAAACACACATGATTAACAATTATTACATCCACATGGACGCAATTAGATGAGTGGATATAAAAGCATGCGCCAAATAGTGGCAACGATATTGACAACAATGAGATGTGATTTCTTTAAATAAGAAGTTAACCAAGCTGTACCAACACGCCTACGTTTAGGTCAGTGTGTAGCGCGGTTGCCTTTAGTTCCAAAGGTCATGAGTTCGAATCTCGCATGGTACAACGTTTCTCTTTTTTTTTTCGTTCCAGATTTAAATACACATGAAAACTATTTACAAAACAAGAAATCGTCTGCTTCCTTTCATTTCATGTATTGTTCTATTTCTTGTTGTTTTATTAAATAGTTTTCCTGTGTTCTTTAAATCTGGAATGAAAAAAAAAAACGTTGTACCAAGGGGGAGTCGATCTCACGACCTTTGGGACGAAGGGCGGGCGCGCTCACCGCTAACCTATACAGGCATGTTAGAGCAGATGGGTCAACTTCTTGTTTAAAAGTGGATGGTACACTCACAGAAATGATTCATGGCATAAGTAAGTTTTATACATTTAAATCTACTTGATTTCATTTAAAAACTCATTTTTTTTATATTTATGCATTAAAATGAAAGATTATATACATCATTTAATAAATTATCTACTTTATTGAATGTAATTAGTATTACTTACTAACATTGTTTAAATAATCAAAGATATAAAAAGATATAAAACAATCAAGATTATATTATATAAATTTGTGTGACTGGTTTACATAGAAGTTATGTGAATTTAAATGGGTGAAATTGTCATGCGCATGCGCAGAACCTCACACAACGCGCATGCTCAGAACACACACACATCGCACATGCGCAGAGCCTCATTTTTGAGCGCGTTTGCTGCTTCTCTTGGGAAATATCTTCTTAACAGATACCAGTAAGTATGTTTTTTTAATCATAATGCATGAAGTTGGTTGGTATCAAAATGTTTTATAACAGGCGATTTGGATATTGACTCAGCTCGTGTTAGCTAACGGTAGAGCTAGCCAACTAATATAAGTCTTAGCTAGCGGCTAGCTACAATATAATTTTAAATTTTCGTTCGAGACAATCGCGTGCCGTGGAAGTAAAGATTCGCAGGTAAAAGAAAGGTGGGGGTACGCTGGGTTTCTTTCCCCCAGTTGCTTCTTAGCAGCTAGGAGATACACGAGTGAGTCGCAGCTCATGTGTCCGACGGCAGCCTTCTCTGGTCGGACTGTCTGTCGTAGTCCAGCCTCCTGCTCAGGGCCTATGAACCAGAGCTATGAACTAGCCACTTCACTGTTAGCTCAGTGTCTGTTAGCAATATACAGTACTGTAGGTCATAAACCACACGGCCGAATTTCTTTAAACTTGAACGTAATTACTTCGTGGTCATTTACAAACTATGAGCTGTATTCGAATTTTGAGCTAAAATTCGATTTATTTATAATTTATTTGCGCAGTGCATAACACATAACCACAAGACAAACGGAGATTTTTCTTTAACGTTTAAAAATCACAGAACCTGTCTCAACAGGTTTAATAACATTGAGTATGTCTCTTAAAAGAACGCGGTTCTAGTGAGTATCACATACAGGCTAAAACTCTTTGCGTAAGTTGCTTTTAATCCGATTTTGTTAGATGCTACTCGCAAGCTAACGGTTAAGCTAAAGGCTAAGCTAGCGGGCGTCAACAGCGCCTCTATAGCGGCCACGAAGAGTAATTACAGTCACTTTGTGATAAAAACAAGCAGAACATTTACACAGAATAGATGATGAAACCTAGTCTGCATTTAATGTAAAACAACATATTTTAAAGTTATTCTGTGCACTCCAGTTTATTTTAAATAAAACGTTTAAAATAACAAACAAGAAGCATCTTTTGACTTTGTTTTCACAAAAATCAAAACAAAGATGGCAGAACAGATTTGAACATGTCACAGGACAACAAAATCACAGATTTTTATTTAAAGTAACATCTTTAATATGCTGAGCACACAGTGCACGCGATGATTTGGAAGACGTCAAAGTGAAACAATTTAAATCCAGAAGATTTGACCATTGCGTGAATTTATTAAAGCTGCAGTATGTAGCTTTTTTTATGAACATATTTCTTCACTCTGTCACTACCTCCTGACAGACTGATGTTAGCCAGGTAATCTCTGAAAAAAAATTAAAAAAAATATTGTCCCCTTGCTTCTCCAGGTGGTAAATAAGCATTTCTAAAAAGAAAAGGTGACCCGCCATTTTCCAGCCAATAAAAACAGAGTTTGTAACCAGCCAATAAAAACAGAGCTTGAATTTGAATCAGCCAATAAAAACAGAGCTTGAATTTGAAATTCAACAGACCACAAGGGGGCAGAGCCACATATGGCTCTGAGGGGGAGGGATCAGAATGCTTTGCCTGTTGAAAATATTTCTAACTGCTGCAGTTCTACAGAAACTGCATACTGAACCTTTAAGGAACGTGAAGGACGCGGGTTCGCGCCCCGGCCCCGGCCACTACACACCTTGGGGTGTCTATGAGTGCACATCTAATTCTCCAGCTCCCCGAGCGCGACTACGCTGCTCGCTGCACCACCTGGTGGTGGTTGGGTTAAAGGCAGAAGACCAATTTCGTCTGTCAAGTATGGGAAACATACACAGATGACAAATGTGACAAATTATTATTATTATTAAGTTCTTGGAACCCTTGTGCTATAAAGTCAGATAAGATTTTTTTTTTAAGGTAAAGTTTTTTTTTTCATGATGTTAAATTCCTTTTTGTTCTAACAGCTTTCTGCACAACGAACTGACCCTCGTCGAAAATAAGATTCACCTGACTTTGAATTTCAGTGATAAAAGGTATTGCAAATTTTGTCCCCAAAAGCTTTGGAACATACAGATGTTTGTGCTCCAAATAAATTATAAAAGTAATCATTTTTCTGGTTTGCAGGAAGGAGATGAAGACCAGTTTGGAGAAGTACGAGATGAACACTCAGATGAAGACGGTGAAGGAGAGGAAGCATGTGTGACCACTACACAACCAATGTAAGTGTAGTGTTCTTGTCATTAGTCAGTACTTCAGCCTTTTTATTCAGAATTTTTTTTATTGTTAATTAATTCCTGTTTATGTAGTTTGGTGGAACAGGTGATGTGATGACTGTGAAGAAAAAAGATTTACATCCTCGAGACATCGATGCCTTTTGGCTCCAGCGTCAGTTCAGTCGTTTCTAACACTTTGAGATTTTTGTTAATGAAAAGTGCGTTATAAATTAAATTCATTCTTATTCTTATTATTCTATGACGATGCCATTGTCTCTCAAAAGAAAGCTGATGAAGTCTTAGAAATCCTCAAGGTTTGTCTGTCGACATTTGTTGATAGTTGACTTGTGCCCACACACACACAGATCTTTTGGACACCCTTTTTCTCCTGTTTTACAGACTGCCAGTGATGACAGAGAATGTGAGAATCAGCTGTTGTTGGGCGTCAACACATTCGATTTCATTAAAATCCTCCGTCAACACCGTCGCATGAGTAAGTCAAGTCTGGCTGGATGAAAGTTTGCCGCAACGTTCTGCCATATTGTTTTTATTTTGAAATTGTTTGTGTCTTTTCACACACACACACATAGTTCAGTATTGTACCATGCTGGCGAGCACTCAGAGTGAAGCATACAATGAACGTATCATAGGGAAAATGGAGTCGGATCAGGAGCTGTCAAAGATTCTCTACCAGGTTCAGGAGACAGAGAAGGAGGACATCATTCGGGTAAGAATTCCTGTTTGTGAAGTTATGCCATAAAACCATTTGTCTGTATGGACCATCACAGCTCGGTTTTGTTTTCTAGGAAGAACAATCTCGCAGGGAGAGGGTGAGGAAGTCTTAGATTTTAGATTAGATTTTAGTGGTCAAGGTTAGGATCTAGTGCTGGACGATAATTCAATAACGATAAATATCGCGATATACTTTTATTCAATAACGATGATATGAAGTTTAAGCATATTTTCGATATTTCGATAGGATTTTACAACTTTTTCTGACGTTTTTCTCTTTCTGTTCGGGTTGGAGCGGCTGCTTCAACAACCCGCCCGGACAGAAAAAGCTGTGACACAAAACGTGCGTGATGACGTCGTTGTTACGCAGCGCTCAGTCCAGCAGCAGGCGTTAGCGGTAGCAGGCTAAAAGCTAAGCTAGTCTCCAAAGCGCGTTAAGTTTTCGCTTCAAAACGAGTCAAACGAGTGCTCATGACCGTCAGAATGTGACTGAACAAAGTTTCACAAGCGAAGAGAAAGAGACGACATCACTGATGAGAGGAAAGACTAATTCGTCGGTGTGGACGTAGTTCGGTTTTACTGCAGGTCTCATCTGCAGCGAGTCTTACTCGGTTTGTGTTTATTTTTCAAAACGTGACAGAGTCGTTCTAACTAGCGGTGGAAACATCTAACTTGTTTAATCTGAAGAGTTTCCACTCGATAGAATATGATGAGAGTCAGAAGATGAAGAATAAAGTTTGAGCCAACGTTTCCCTGAAACTACGACGTAAACAAACAGCCCCAGCAGTGCTGCATGTTTTTTTAATTGAAAATAAAACAGATTCATCAGAATAAAAAGAAAGAAAAACACTGAATGAAAAGGTGCAGAAAGACGAAAATAGTGTTATATCTGCCCCTTGTTTAAAAAATACAAAATAACTACAAACAGCCTTCACTTCACCTGCATCACACCTTCCCAACAACTTTGATTTAATCATCTTTTAAAACATAAATAGTTTTATAAATGTTTATGATGATATCAAATCAACACAATCCTGTTTCCTGATTTAAAACTCAGCTCCTTCACACTAGTTCTAAATGAAGATTTTACAAACATTTACATTCCCTTCAGGGTTTAATAACTTTTTAAACAAAGTGTAATTGAATATTTGGGGGTAATATTTTTTTTAGTTTTATACATGACTTGTAAAATACTATGTTAACCAAATCATAACATTTTAATAATTTCAATTGATGAAATAATATATTTGTTGGGTGACCATAGCACTTCCTAATAATAATTCTTACAGCTCTTTTTAGTAAAATAAAAATAGGATTTGTAAAAGTTTTGCATGCTTTTCCCCAAACTTCAATACAACAGATTAAATATGGAACAATCATTACATTATACAATATATTCAAAACTTTGTCATTCAAAAACTATTTTACTTTATACAATAATGTAATTGATTTTGTTATTTTTATTCTTAAGTAATTTCCATGAGATTTCCATGTCAGCTTCTCATCAATAACTATACCCAAAAGTTTTATTTAATTAACTATGAATTTCAATGCTGTAAATTTTAAAGTTCTTGTTTAAAGTTAAAACTATTAATATTGACACAGTTGAGAATTTTATGCCGAGAACGTTCATGCTCAATAATCCAGGTACCAAATCCAATACCTGTAATTCTCAGTTGGGTCATCTGGAAACTGGATGGAGGATGGAGGGTGAAACGTTTCTATAAAAAACTGTCCATGACCCGACAGAATTATTGGGTTGAGAATTTTATGTTTATTTGATGGTGATTTCCATCTTTTTGGAGGCTAAATACAAATACAAGGTGAACATCAATTTATTTGTATAGTTTATAGTTTTTTTTAGGCTTTTATATTGTTTATATCGATATCGAATTATATCGATATCGACCGAAATTAAGAACTATATCGTGATAAAAATTTTGGCCATATCGTCCAGCCCTATTAGGATCACATAGCCAATCATTCTGTTCTCTT
>JBBPBX010053709.1:0-23748 GCA_038048925.1 Garcialebias charrua | reverse complement strand
AATTCACTTCTGTTTGGCGTCAGTCAAGCCACCATTGCACGATTACAACTGGTTCAGAACGCAGCTGCCCGATTTTTAACCAGCACACGCAAAAGAGAGCACATTACACCAGTCTTGGCCTCCCTTCACTGGCTACCGGTTCATCTTCGAATCCAATTCAAAATTCTCATGTATGTCTACAAATCGCTGAACAGTCTCGCCCCCGCCTATCTCTCGGATCTGATACACCCATATGTCCCTCCACGTGCTTTGAGGTCAGAGGATCAGGTACTCTTAATAGTTCCAGAAACTCGCCTTAAGCGCAGGGGTGACAGGGCGTTCTCTGTAGCAGGCCCAAGACTCTGGAACGAGTTACCGCTGCTCATCAAACAGGCCCCCTCCCTCTCGGTTTTCAAATCCCGGTTAAAAACTCACTACTACTCCATCGCTTTCAATGCCAGCTGATGTGTACTGGATCGTTTGATTTATGATCTGCAATGTTTTTATGTTTTTCGTGTTGTACTTCATTGTCTGTGTTGCCTGTTGCGTGTTTGTTTGTCCAGCACTTTGGTGGACTTGTTCCTGTTTAAAGTGCTTTATAAATAAAATGGTATGGTATGGTATGGTAACTAAGAAAAACATCAACTAGAAATACACTAAGCACTAATATAATAGAAAAACATCATTATAAACAGCAGCACGAACATGAGTCTGTATGAGCAGATGGTCACAGATGAACACAGCAACAAGAAAACAGATCAGCATCAGCATGATGTGATATTTTGCAGTGATTATTCTTATTATTTATTTATTCATGAGTCTAACAGCCTCAGGGTAGAAGCTGTTCCTCAGTCTAGTGGTTCTACATTTGATGCTCCTCAACCTCCGTCCTGAGGGGAGTGGGGCAAAGAGTGAGTGTGCTGGGTGAGTGAGGTCTTTCATGATGCAGGTGGCTCTCTTCCTGCATCTGGAGGTGTAAATGTCTGTGATGGTGGGGAGACTGACTCCAACATCTTCTGTGCAGCCTTCACCACTCTCTGCAGAGCTTTTCTTTCTGCAGCTGTGCAGCCTCCATGCCACACGTTGATGCTGGAGCACAGGATGCTCTCCACTGCACACCTGTAGAAGCATCTCCTTTGTCTTCTTCACATTGATGTGAAGGTTACAGTATTCTCTTTGCACCAGCTCTCCAGATGTTCCACCTCCTGTCTGTAGCTGGACTCATCATTGTTTGTGATGCATCCCACCACCGCTGCATCATCTGCAAACTTTACAATATGACAGCCTGGATGGGTCAGTGCACAATCATATGTGAGCAGAGTGAACAGGAGAGGGCTCAACACACATCCTTGAGGAGAGCCAGTGCTGAGGGTTATGGTGGAGGAGGAGAAGTTGTAGATCCTCACTGATTGCGGTCTTTTTGTTAAGAAGTCTAGGACCCAGTTACAAATTGAGGGGCTTAGTCCAAGTGTGGATAGTTTGTCCATCAACTACCTTCATGTCCTCTCTAACTGCATCCATATATCTCCTCTTTGGCCTCCCTCTTGTTTTTTCCTGGCAGTTGCATTTCTAACATCTTTCTACCAATATACCCACTGTCCCTCCTCTGGACATGTCCAAACCATCTCAGTCTGGCCTCCCTAACTTTTTATCTCCCAGTTGTTCAACATGTGTTGTACCTCTGATCAGGCCCGGCCCGACGCATAAGCAGACTAAGCGGCTGCTTGGGGCCCCCTAAGTGGAATTGATTTTTTGTTGTTGTTGTTGTTGTTGTTGTAAAGATTGATTTCTATATGATTCTATTACACACAATTTCATTATAAAGTTGTGATTTTTTTTCTTTTAAACAACAATTTATATGTAACTGGGTGGTTTATTAGTTTTAAAATAGTGTTTAAGTAGAAGTGTTTGTAAATTCCCACGTTGGGCCCATGAACGCACCCCTGCGCCAGACGCGTTTCCGCACCTCCACCAGAGACGTGAGTCGAAGAGAGGAGCAGCTTCTTCAGCAGAAAGGTAATTAACTCTGATAAATGTGTTAAATCTGAACGGAAACAACATTACCCTGTCTGAAGTTTATATGGGCCGAGTTTTTATAAGATATTGGTTTCAGTGCGTGAGTGAGGAATCCGTGATAAAATCGGGTTTGTTAGGAAAAGTCAACCACTCAGTAACAAGTCATGCACAATTTATAGCTTTTTAGGATCATTGACAATGGAGTAACTGGCCAAAAGACAACTGATATAGCAACATTAATCACAAAATGTCACTGCACAAGCAGCTAGCTACTAGCACTACAAGCACACCCACATCAAGTGAAAGCAGAGACAATAAATAAATAAATAAATAACAGCAACAGAAATTGTTCAGTGAAAAGCTAGTTATAAATTTTATGACGAGGGCCACGCTGAAACCTATTTTATGCAGAGAGCAGGTGTCTTGAAACAGGTTAGCAGATCAGATGTATAATAATAAGAGCACAGCTCTGTGGTGTGTTTATTTTTCAGTCACCAACACTGTGTGTATATGTGTGTATTAAAACTTTATGATTAAGATAGCATTTCATGTCAATGGTATATAGCAACTCTGATTTTAGAAGAATATAATGCAATAATATGTTAGTTTACTTACACTGTACAGTATAGTTTTTAGTTACTGTAAAATGAAAAATACTCAATGTTAACAAGAAAGTTCATACTCAATAATCCAGGTATCAAATCTGATAAATCTCAATCTGGTCATCTGGACAGTTTCTTTTAGTCGAAACGTTTCACCCTCAGTCCAGAGGGCTTCCTCAGTCAGAGTTCCAGCATACCGATCCTCCCCCACCAAGCTGCAAACAACTTATGTGGACCAACCAGTTTGCTGGTTGGTCCACATGTTACGTTACTTAAAATGTTACTTAACTCAATGTTAAGTAACATTTTCTTTTTTACCTTCAGGAAAGTGTCCACCAGTTATGCCACATCCTGACCAAACGCGTTTTCAACGGCAGGAGCGTCCAGTTTACATGCAAAGTCAATGGGGGACGCGCCCCCAGCCGCGTCTTGGCGTCGGGCGTCACGTCACGTGCGTGTTGAGTGTGCTGGAAAGCGTTTTCCGTGCACGTGAACCCGCTTCAGCCTCCAAAGCAGCGTTGATCATTGCTGAAGTTTTCGCCGTTCAAACGTTCAAACGCCGTTCAACTCTCCCTGATTGGTTGATCAGGGAGAGTCGGGGGGGAGGAGAGAGGGGGAGAGTCCCTATGTGACGCGGAAAAGAGGGGACGGGTATTGCGCAACTATGTGACGTATTGTTTGTGGTACACAGAAAAATCCCGCGAAGTCGTGTACTATGGAAGAAAAACTCATTGTAGCTGTGTGTTCGCGACAAGTCCTTCACGACCAGTCAAGTCTGCTCCACAGAGACAGAAATAAAAAGCTCCTCGCCTGGCGGAGTGCAGTGAGGAACTCGGTACTGTATACCGGTAAGCTCCTAGCTGGTAAATTGTCCAGTGTTTCAGAAAGTAAAGAGACTGTGTAGACTCTTTGGCCGTGGTCTGCACTCTTTTACTCTTTTAGTTGTCCTCATTTCTTTATTTTTGGTGTTTGCAGATGTGCAGGAGAATGACCTACTGCATCTGGAAACTATGGTGATCTTTGTCACTGGGAGAGAGGATCCTTTCCATCCACCCAAAGACATCAAGATAATCATTGATGGAGCATAGGTCCTGAATCAAGTGTCTTCTGTTGAACAGCTGTTGTCATGTTCTTTGTGCTCATATACTCAACCTAAAATATCCCAAAAATCTACTGTAACCTCTTGAATTCAGTCTAAGATGGAAGATTTTTAGGACAGTTTTAGTTTGGTCTAGTGGGAGAGTCAATAAGTTATTAAGTAGTTTAATTAATTAGCTATTAACTAGTAACATTTTTCCCCCTGACCATTCTGAAAAGGAGACATTAGCTGATTTTGTTTGAGGAAGAATAACTCATTTTTCTTTCATCCCATTTAGGGATATATGTTGCAAAGTTTAGTGTTATTTGTAACCTAATGGAGTAAGTTGTTTGAGTTTCAGAGTATTTAGTTTGGTTCTCTTCAACAGGTTTGACAAGGACTAAATGTACCCATTCCAAAGTCTGTTAGCTAAACTGCTGACATATTTGGCTGTTTTTTTCTTCTTTTGTTACTTAGTACCACTAGATTGCATGTGTCAAACTCAAGGCCCGTGGGCAAAAATTTCTGTGGCTCTCTACACCCTAGAACTTCAAGATAACAGTTGTAAGTAGGGGTGCACCGATTTCAATTTTCTGGCCCATCACCGATCACCGATTTTTAGAAAGTCTGACCTGCCGATTCCGATTTTCCGATACCGATTTTCAGGTGTGAAAAGGTCAAAATGTACCTTAAATTTTCCAATCTTACTTTATTGTAAACGAAGTTTAACCATTAAAAAAAAAATCAGTTCTTTTTACTCTTTCACTTGTTACATTTTAAAAAACAAAACAAAATAAGATAATGCAGCATGTGTAACATTTTCAAGTCAGTGGGTAATAAGAAATAACACTCGCACAGGTAAGTTTGTCCTCACAGACTTATTCCAGTCACTTTTTCATTAGTGGCAGGTTTTTCTTGATGAACAAAAGCATTTCTGCTTTGTCACCAGACAGGCGACTTCTTTTCTCATCTACTACATGTCCAGCCAACTAAACAGGTGCTCGCTTTCAATGCTTGTGCATGGGGCAGAGAGATAGGTTCAGGCAAGATGAGGGAAACAATTTTCATTAATCCTCCAGTAGACCAATGGGTCCTGGCCCCTTTCGACAGGAACCTCTGATAGGTAGTTCTGTACCTGCATAGCTGAAGGGTTTTTCTATGTTCTCCTTTAAGATTTCATCTTGAACTGCAAACAGTAGATTACACCTTTTTGCTGCAGATTCATCTCAGGAGGCCCCACTTCAGAGAATGTTCCTGCAGCAGGTGTGCATCTGGTCCCCCCCTCTGCTGAGAAGTAACGATTCTTGTACCTTGTTTTGCATAAACAAAGAAAGATGGGTCAATCATTGTGTTTTGTATACATTAAGTTTTTTAAAATTGCATGTAAATAAAGAAATGCATATAAATGCATTTCTTTATTTACATGCAATTTTAAAAAACATTTAAATTAAAAATAAACATTTCTGGATTGAAATTTTCAATTAAGAAATTTTTATTTTGAATTTAATTTCAATGTTTCTTGAAATATAGCAGTAGGTTGTAATTGTGATTAAATAGAATATTCACAGTTACTTACCTTGGATCCAGAATAGTATTCAAGCTGTACAGAAGCTCATGTAGCATCTTTTCACAGCAGCCTCCCTCCAGCAACGTAGTTTTGGTTTTACCCACACCACGGTCTGTGCTGGCTTGCCTCTCCGTTTGAGTGCAGTGATGGCTGGGATTACAGTTTAAGAGTACTTGATTACGTTCGAATTATCCACTGTGCAGTAAAACTTAACATGGATATTAAACTTACATCAGAAGTCCAGATGTCTGTTGTAAAGCTGAGAGTATTTGTATTAGCTTTTAGCAGGCTGTGGGTGTCTCTCAGAACGTGGCCGAACATCTCCGGTAATGCAGCATCAGAAAAATATCTCCGACTCGACATATTTAATCGTGGGCTCACGTGCTCAATCAAGCTTCTAAAACCTTTGTCCTCAACGACTGAAAAGGGCTGGTCGTCTAATGCCATGAACTCCATCACTTTCCTCGTGGTAAGCTTTGCTCTTTTCGTTGCTCATAAAAGTTAACAGCAGCAGACCGACTGGCTCTTTGATAGCGCTAGCTTAGCATTAGCTTAGCTTGGTTGCTCGCTTCAAACGTTGCACACTTGGCTGCGTGGCGATTTTTTAAATAGCAAACAAGGGTTGTTGTATTAAAGATTTTGGTTGTGGCTCCACCACGACTTACTTCGGCTTTACACAAGTTGAGAGCTTTTGCTCATTTTAAAATAGTACAACTTCCAAACAGACAACATGGCTGCTCCGGGTTGCCTGTGTTGACCATAGACATACATTATATATAGATATCTATGGTGTTGACTGTGTACTTGGGTGCATGTGCAGACGTGACCTGGTGGGCGGTCTATATAAGATATCTATGGTCAGCCCCCTCTCCGCCCCCCTCCCCTCCACCCCCTCGCTCACAGCAGAGAAAAAAGGGACAGCGGCTGATTTTCAGACTTTTGCGACGATTGGTGGATAAAATCGGCTTCTCATTTATTAACGATCGGCCGATCGCCGATTTCCTCAAAATAAGGAAATCGGGGCCGATTTATCGGTGCATCCCTAGTTGTAAGCATGTTGCTCTCAGGTGGTGGGTCCCCATCCCTACACTCCCTGGTCTCTCTGTTAATTGTCTTATCTCCTCCATTTGGTTGTCCAGGTGTTTGTGATTGTCATGCTGTGTGTTCATGTACCGTATATAAGTCTGTATCTCTGTGTTTATCGTTGTCCTGGCATTGTCTCCTGTTGCCCCTGTCTCCTGAGTTCCTTGTGATTCCCTGAGTGTGTAAGTTTGCTGCCCTGTCAGCTATTTTATGTTCTTTATATTAAACATTATTATTTTACCTGCCGAGTCATCGTGCTGCCTGCAGCCTTGGGTCTAAACCACACCAAAACGTGACAACACTTGTGTCCTTCAATATTACTGTATCAGTCAAATCAAATAGTTTTTATGTTTATAATGCCAAATTACTCAAACATGAAATATTTAATTTTTAGAAGTAGTCATCGAATGCAGAGAAAGTTATATTTTACCAGTTTGTTTATGGGTCGTTTTATCAATACTTTATTATATATTAGTTTGTTAGGTGGGTGAATGATCTGATCATCTGACTGTTGATTGCATTAATCCATATTACAGTATTAGCAACAATAGAGGGCCCCAAACCAAATTTCGCTTAGGGCCCCATGGAGGCTTGGGCCGGCCCCTGATGATCTCATTCCTGATCTTCTCCATCCTTGTCACTCCTAAGGAGAACCTCAACATCTTCATTTCTGTCACTTCCAGTTCTGTCTCCTGTCTTTTTGTCCATGTCTCTGTCTCCAGACCATACAACATAGCTGGTCTCACCACTGTCTTGTAAACTTTTCCTTTGACCTTTGCTGACACCTTTTTGTCACAAATCACTCCTGAAACTTTTCTCCATCCACTCCATCCTGCCTGGACTCTCTTCTTCACCTCTTTACCACATTCCCCATTTTCCTGGACAGTGGACCCCAAGTACTTGAAGTCCTGCACCTTTGTGACCTCTGCTCCTTGTAGCCTCACTGTTCCACCTCCTCCCTCTCATTCACACACATGTACTCTGTCTTACTACGGCTGACTTTCATTCCTCTTCTTTCAAGTGCATACCTCCACCTCTCCAAGTTCTCTTCCACTTGTTCCCTGTTCTCACCACATATCACAATGTCATCTGCAAACATCATAGTCCATGGGGATTCCTGCCTGACCTCATCTGTTAGTCGGTCCATCACCAGAGCAAACAAGAAGGGGCTCAGAGCCGATCCTTGTTGCACTCCCACCTCCACCTTGAAGTGATATGTCACTCCTACAGCACATCTCACCGCTGTCCTCATACATGTCCTGTACCAGTCTAACATACTTTTCTGCCACTCCAGATTTCCTCATGCAATACCACACTCTTCTCTTGGTACCCTGTCATATGCTTTTTCTAAATCCACAAACACACAATGGAGTTCTTTCTGACCCTCTCTGTACTTCTCTATCAACATCCTCAAAGCAAAGATGGCATCTGTGGTGCTCTTTCTTGGCATGAAACCATACTGCTGCTCACAGATAGTCACCTCTTGTCTAAGTCTTGCTTCCACAACTCTCTCCCAGATCTTCATTGTGTGGCTCATCAACTTAATTCCCCTGTAGTTGCTACAACTCTGTACATCACCCTTGTTCTTAAAAATGGGAACCAGCACACTTCTTCTCCATTCTTCAGGCATTTTTTCACCCTCAAATATTCCATGAAATATTTGAGTCAAAAACCTGACTGTGATCGATAGGCGGATAGGTGCAGCATCCGCAGTGAAGCGGGCGCTGTACCGGTCTGTCGTGGTGAAGAGAGAGCTGAGTCAAAAGGCAAAGCTCTCAATTTACCGATCGATCTACGTTCCCACCCTCATCTATGGTCATGAGCTTTGGGTTGTGACCGAAAGAACGAGATCTCGGATACAAGCGGCTGAAATGAGTTTTCTCCGCAGGGTGTCTGGACTCTCCCTTAGAGATAGGGTGAGAAGCTCAGTCATCCGGGAGGGACTCGGAGTAGAGCCGCTGCTTCTCCACATCGAGAGGAGCCAGTTGAGGTGGCTCGGGCATCTGGTTAGGATGCCTCCTGGACGCCTCCCTGGTGAGGTGTTCCGGGCATGTCCCACCGGGAGGAGACCCAGAGGAAGACCCAGGACGCGCTGGAGGGACTATGTTTCTCGGCTGGCCTGGGAACGCCTTGGGATTCCCCCAGAGGAGCTGCTCCAAGTGGCTGGGGAGAGGGAAGTCTGGGCCTCCCTACTTAGGCTGCTACCCCCGCGACCCGACCCCGGATAAGCGGAAGATAATAGATGGATGGATGGATGAATGGATGGATGGATGAAAAACCTCACTGCCATCTCTCCAAGACATTTCCAAACCTCCACTGGTATGTCATCAGGTCTTACTGCCTTCCCCATCTTCATTCTTTTCAGAGCTTTCCGGACTTCACACTCACTAATCTTTCTCACTTCCTAGTTCAAAGTTTCTATGACCTTCACTCTTCTTTCTCTTTCATTTTCTTCATTCATTAGCTCATCAAAGTAATCCTTCCGTCTTCCCATCACACTCGCCTCACTTGTTAGAACATTCCCATTCCCATCTTTAATAAGCCTAACCTGCTGCACATCCTTTCCAGCCTGATCCCTCTGTCTTGCCAATCGGTACAAGTCCTTCTCGCCCTCTTTAGTGTCCAGTCTCCCATACAACTCATTGTACGCCCTCTGCTTTGCCTTAGCTACTTCCCTCTTTGCTCTATGTCCCATCTCCTTATATTCCTGTCTCCTCTCTTCAGTCCTCTCACTGTCATATTTCTTCTTGGCTAATCTCTTTCTTTGAATGGCATCATGTACTTCAATATTCCACCACCAGGTTTCCTTATCATCCATTCTCTTTGCAGATGACACACCAAGTACCTTCCTACCTGTGTCTCTAATTAGTAGTGGCAGAGAATCGGACTTGTTATCCGAAGGACCCAGGTTCGAACCCCGGCCACGGCACACCATCTTGGGGTGTCTATGAGCGCACATCTATCTTCCCAGCTCCCCGAGCGCGACTACGCTGCTCATTGCACCACCTGGTGGTGGTTGGGTTAAATGCAGAAGACCAATTTCGTCTGTCAAGTATGGGAACATACACAGATGACAAATGTGACAAATTATTATTATTATTATTATTATTAATTACTGTTGCTGTAGTAGCCCAGTCACTTGGGAGCTCTTTTTTTTTTACCACCCAGAGCCTTTAACAGCTCATCTCTGAATTTCTAACAACATTCTTATTTCTTTAGCTTCCTCAATTTGGTCTTCTTCTCTAATTTTACTATTTTTCTCGTCTTCACAACAACAGTCATTCTACACACAACCAACCATCCGATGCTGTCTGGCCACACTCTCCCCTGCCACAACCTTACAGTCTCCAATCTCCCTCAGGTTTCTTCTACACAGAATGTTGTCGACCTGTGTACTCCTTCCTCCACTCTTATAGGTCAATCTATGTTCCTCCCCCTTTTGGAAATAGGTATTGACAGGTAGTCCCCGACTTACGAGCGAGTTCCGTCCCTAGGGGGCGCTCGTATCTCAAAAATTCGTAAGTAGGATCACCAAAAAAAAAAAATTTTTTTTTTTTTTTTAGAAATGAATACATGTACAGTACTGTACAGTCACCAAGCACTTAGCCTATCCTAACAGTTTTTAAAGATGAAGGAGTGAGTTGAATTGTCTCCCTTTCACATAAAGGGAGCTAGCTCCCTTTATGGGAATGGAGCCTGCAGGGAGGAGGGAGACAATTCAACTGACTCCTTAACTGTGTTAGGATAGGCTAAGTGCTTGGTGACTGTACAGTACTGTACATTTATCTATTTATAAATAAAAAACAATAAAAAAATAAAAATACTGTATATACAGTACTGTATATTTTTAATAAATAGATAAATGTACAGTACTGTACAGTCACCAAGCACTTAGCCTATCCTAACACAGTTTTTAAAGATGAAGGAGTGAGTTGAATTGTGTCCCTCCTCCCTGCAGGCTCCATTCCCATGAAGGGAGCTAGCTCCCTTTATGTGAAAGGGAGACAATTCAACTCATTCCTTCATCTTTAAAAACTGTGTTAGGATAGGCTAATGGCCCTTTTCAACCGGTCGGCTCGGGTCGGATGTTACGTCATATGTGCGTCGCAGAGACCCCCTTTCATCCTTTCCCACCGGATATTCCGTGCTGAGCCGCGCGAGATTTCCTGAGATTTTCGGGCTGGTTTCATAGGGGTACTGAGGCGAGCTCACCCGCTCCGGAAGGAGGGAGGAGGAGACTCCAGCAGTTTTCACGGAAGTGAGGGAAGCGATCACGGGAGGACTTTACATGAATAACACGGTAAAAACAATTATTATTTTTTAAATTTATAGCAAAGATGGGTCTTCAGCTGAACGTGTCCTTAATAAAATCACGTACTGCTCAAAACTGCAGGATTTTAAAAAAATAGGTTCGCCACGAGCAACACGCGGCGCGCGGGCGGCTTTATGTCTTTAAATGTAGCTCAATGAACAGATATAAAATATATTTCATAGCTGACTTTATAGTACGAGGGCTCCTGAGCTTAACCACGCTTTAATATTGTCACGTAGTGGTCAAATATGCTGCATTTAAAGTAGTTTCGCTTTGACTTCTTCCAAAACTGCTTGCACAACGAAAATAAATTATAAAAATTCGAATTTTATTTCAAATAACTCCAACAGGATACATTTTGTATATGAACATGTTGTGATCACACTAGATTTTTTTGAAAAATATCAGCTATGTGGTTTTTGATAGAATTGATAATATGTGGTACAAGGGAGAAAATTAATGGAGGTAGCTTGATACATTTATGTCTATAAAACATTGAATTTTATTTCAAATAACTCCAACAGGATACATTTCGTATATGAACATGTTGTGATCACACTAGATTTTTTTGAAAAATATCAGCTATGTGGTTTTTGATAGAATTGATAATATGTGGTACAAGGGAGAAAATTAATGGAGGTAGCTTGATACATTTATGTCTATAAAACATTGAATTTTATTTCAAATAACTCCAACAGGATACATTTCGTATATGAACATGTTGTGATCACACTAGATTTTTTTGAAAAATATCAGCTATGTGGTTTTTGATAGAATTGATAATATGTGGTACAAGGGAGAAAATTAATGGAGGTAGCTTGATACATTTATGTCTATAAAACATTGAATTTTATTTCAAATAACTCCAACAGGATACATTTCGTATATGAACATGTTGTGATCACACTAGATTTTTTTGAAAAATATCAGCTATGTGGTTTTTGATAGAATTGATAATATGTGGTACAAGGGAGAAAATTAATGGAGGTAGCTTGATACATTTATGTCTATAAAACATTGAATTTTATTTCAAATAACTCCAACAGGATACATTTCGTATATGAACATGTTGTGATCACACTAGATTTTTTTGAAAAATATCAGCTATGTGGTTTTTGATAGAATTGATAATATGTGGTACAAGGGAGAAAATTAATGGAGGTAGCTTGATACATTTATGTCTATAAAACATTGAATTTTATTTCAAATAACTCCAACAGGATACATTTCGTATATGAACATGTTGTGATCACACTAGATTTTTTTGAAAAATATCAGCTATGTGGTTTTTGATAGAATTGATAATATGTGGTACAAGGGAGAAAATTAATGGAGGTAGCTTGATACATTTATGTCTATAAAACATTGAATTTTATTTCAAATAACTCCAACAGGATACATTTCGTATATGAACATGTTGTGATCACACTAGATTTTTTTGAAAAATATCAGCTATGTGGTTTTTGATAGAATTGATAATATGTGGTACAAGGGAGAAAATTAATGGAGGTAGCTTGATACATTTATGTCTATAAAACATTGAATTTTATTTCAAATAACTCCAACAGGATACATTTAGTATATGAACATGTTGTGATCACACTGTTGTTTAAAAAAAAAAAACAGTTTCTGGACGAGTAGGATTCTGGACCCCGCCCACAGAAGGGGTACAAAAAAGCTGTGGAAACAGAACATAGATGTGACCCGACCCGACCTGAGCCGACCTGAGCCGATCCAACCCGAGCCGAGCCGAGCGGTGGAAAAGAGGCATTAGTGATTGGTGACTGTCCAGTACTGTACATGTATTAATTTATAAAAAAAATAAAGTAAAAAAAAAGTTTAAAAAAATTTAAAAAATGTTTTTTTTTTTTTTTTACTATGTGATCCTACTTACGAATTTTTGACATACGAGCGCCCACTAGGGACGGAACTCGCTCGTAAGTCGGGGACTACCTGTATTGCAGGGGAAAGGATGTGCGTCAATCACTGAAAGTTTGATGTATTAGACAGTTTTCGTGTAGGAGCTGTAAGCGTTTCGTTTATCATGGCGAGATGTCCAACTTTGATGTCTGGCCCCGCCCCTTCAGCATGCATGAAAAAAAAAACTTTTTGATAACGTTTGTTCCCCCGTGCCTTATGAAGAAACTGGCCAAGTTTGAAACCGATCGAGCGAAATCCCTAGGAGGAGTTTGTTCAAATGTGGAGGCTGTAAACGGCCAAAAAGGTGTGAAAATTTGGTCATCGTTCCAAAATGGCCGCCTTCCCATTTATCGTACAACGTTGGTGCCGAGGGTTTTCTGTGCATCTTGGTGAATTGGACAAGTGTACCAAATTTCACGATTCTACGTCAAACTAAGGCCAATGCGGAGGGTAGTTTGAAAATTTCTAGGTGGCGCTCTTGAGCCGTTTCTGTTGCGATTTTTGCCACGCCCCCAAAATACATACCGTAATTTTTCACCAGTCCTGATGAGTCCGCCAAATTTGGTGAGTTTTGGGATATGATAAAGCCACCAAAAGGCCATTTCATTTGACGGAAGAATAAAAATAATAAAGAAAAGAAAAAGAATAAACACTACAATTACAATAGGCTTTCGCAGCGCTTAGCTGCTCGGGCCTAAAAATTCAGATTTGTCATTTAAGTGTCGTGAAAAAATCAGATGTGGGTCATATAGGGGAAATTTTTCAGATTTGACCTACATCTGCCTGCAGTGTGAACATAGCCTAAAAGAAAAAGAACGGTACCTGGTCTGAACCTGGGTTGTACTCCTCAGTCTTCCTGAAGACAGATGAAAGTCTCTGCTCCTCCAGCTAGCCTAGACCAGAAAACATAAAGGTCAATCATTAAACCTTCACGTGCAGTTTCTCTGCAATAGAGAGAATTATTTCAAATGTTAGTACCAGTACTTTAGATTATTTCCTTGCAGTGACAAAAACAAACTGTACAGAAACAAATTCTGCTGCTGATGCAACTGTTCTCCCTGTGAAAGGGTCAGAGGTCAGGCTGAGGGGACTAGGGTTGTCAGCTTTTAAAAATCAAAATTTAAAACAATGACTGGGCATGGTAGCATGAAAGTGTTTTCTCTATATGTTTATTTGGGGGGGGGGGGTGAACATTTATTTAAAACAATAATTTTAAGCTGAGAAGATTAAACAAGAATGTAAACAAATGGAACATTTATTTAAAACAATAATTTTAGGTTCCTTACTGTATCAAATTTATTTCATCATTTGATTTTTATACCAAAAATAGGAACAAATAATACAGGGAGTGCATAAAATTCTGTAACGTAAATTACCAGTACAGTATTAGGTTAGCTTAGTTGACTTAATTTCTCTAAAACAATAAAATGAAAATAAAAATCTAGGAACAAATAATCCATCCATCTCTTTAACCACTTCTTCCTTTGAGTCACGGGCATGTCCAGTCCATCACTGTGCGAGACGCGGAGGACACCTGTCCAGGTGTCCTCCGCGTCTCGCACAGTGATGGACTGGACACCTGGACAGGTGTCCAGTCCATCACTGACAAATAATTAAAAATATATAAATACAAAAGTAAACAGAATTCAGCCTACCACAGTATCTTAACCTTTAACTCAACATAAATACTGTACAGACTTCAGTTTTTTTAACCATATTGATTCATATTTAGTAGCGCTGGGCGATATATCGAGATGATTTAAAACGTGATATAAACTTAGTCTATATCGATATAAAACAATATACTGTGTAGTCTTATACAAACCGGATTCCAAAAAAGTTGGGACACTAAACAAATTGTGAATGTAGGGATACAGCACTCTCATGTCTGTATGGAATATGGGCCTCTCCGCATCTCTCTGAAACTCTCAGTGTTACACTTTCTTGGACATCTCAAGGACACAAGTGGACACTACTTTTTGTTAGAATTATGTTGAATTAATGGACACCAATTAATCAGATTGAACTTTCTTTTTAATGTGTGTTAATTCAGAATTGATCAACAGTATATTTTTGTCATTTAATGATGATTTTACTAAGCTGGTATATTTTAAATATGCCAAAGTTAAGAGAACATCTCAGAATGATCTTGCTTTAAACTGTCTGCTCTCTGCAGAATAAGTGTCTAAAGTTGAATGAACAATCCGTCTATTTGTTTGAACTGTTTTTGGAACGAAAGAAAAGTTCTAGACATAACTTAATCTTCGGTCTCCCGTCCGTTCTAAAAACAATTCATCTGTGCTCAAACAGAGAGTGCTCTGTTTTCACACCTGCAGGTTTTGTTTTGTCTCCGTGCTGGGACTCAGTTCTCGGGGAGAAGCTGAGCTGATGAGTTCTCGGGGAGAAGGGAAGATGCACGGACGTTTTCCTCCAAGCTGATGTACGTCCCGGCCATGCACCAAGGGCCCACGTCTTCAGCAAAGGTTCAAACAGCACGTCAGCTGTGAACCCCTTCGAGTGTCACAGCTCCAAGCGGTGACACTCTTTCTGGAAGTTATCTTGAAACAAAACCAGAGCTGGGCATTACTCTGGGAGGCCGACGCAGACGGTCTCGAGACCGTGGCAAGATGAACGTGGGTCGCCTGTAAAACGCAGCAGCATGCGCGTCTGGCTTGACTAATTTACCGGAGTCGAGACAGGATCATCTTCACGAAGGTAAAAGTCGTTTCATCACGGTACGGACGTCCAGCCGAAACCGAGCAGAGGGTGCTATCTCTGGTTAAACATCTCAAGATAAGATTCAACCATTTCCTTTCAATCTTTTATCTTTCCTCCTTAAACTCCTCCTTATGTTTATTTTCATCATGGTAAACTTTAAGTAATGTGCCAACAGAAAGGTCCAACTGTCTGTTTGTTTTTAATTTGAATTCTTGTCATAGTAGTTAGAATCAGAGCTAATATCGATACCAATGTTTAATGTAATTTTGTGATAGTTTCAATAAAAGGTCTATTTTCTGGTAGACCAACATAAATTGAAGTCTAAGTGTGAAATTACATTTCTGGCTAATCACATCGTTAGATTTGTTGATTTAATCTGAAAAAGTTGAGACCCCGTTTAACTGATGGTAAGTTTGAAACAGTCTAAAACCTGCTCAAATCTATCATCTAATCTATAGGTAAGTCAGTAAACTGACCTCGTTTGTGTTTAATTACACAAACGGCCTATAGATTCCTTTACATATTGGTGGCCGCGTACGGTCTGCTGAAAGATTAATTTGATAAGTTGTTTGGGTAGCTTAATGTTGCGGTGTTGTTGGCATAGTTTGCATCCTGTTGTGGACTTATGGAATAGTTTTGGCTGGTGAGTGTCTCAGAGATTGCTAATCGTGGCATTGTCTGGTGCGTTTTCCCGTTAGAATTATTTTTCTTTCACATTTTAACGTATGCTTGAGGCGGATGAGTGATAAATGTTGTGTCTGTGTTTGTGAGACGTTCATGACGTGTCGCGAGGCTGCATGCATTTTTCATTGTTGTGACCGCCGCGTCACGATTCTGCTTCATTCTATTACATGTGCGGGTTCGCTGTTGATGGTCTGTTCACTCTTTGCTGCTCCATTTTTACCTAATCTGTTACAACGTGTTGTCTGCCGAGGTTCGGGTAAAGCCCACTCTGCTTTTGGACCGGACACTCCGGTTCCGAGTGACGTAAAGTCCGTTGTTGTAAACAGTTAGCGTGCTGCCTTCTTTGGGGGCGTGGGGGTTAGCCTGGATGTGTTAAGCTCATTTACAGAGTTTTCTGCGGTGTGAAAATACGTTTATTTTGTGAAAGTGTGTCCTCTTTGGGTCGTGCTAACGTTAGCGGTACCGAGACAAGATGGCTGCTTAAAACGCTGTGATTGGTCCATTGTGTGTCGTGTTCAAGAACGTTGGTTTCTGTAGACTCTGGTTGTCAGATCCATTTATGTACACATTTCTGACGGTTTATTTGTGTTGTTTGAGTTCTATGCACGTGATATCGTCGAAGACTGGCTTTACCGCGGTGTTTTGCGATATTTATGACTGTTTTAGAACGTTGAAAAGTCCGTTCCACGCTTTTGTTCGACCGACCGCAGGTCCGTGAACACAACGCTCGAACGGCACGTCGCACGTGGGCGGCGTTAGGTTTGGAAGACACAGTTTCCCATGAACACTTGGGTTTTAGAACTACAGTTCTGTCTTCGCTGTGATTGGTCGATTACGTTGTATGTGTTGATGCTTGCGCAGTGGGTGAAGCCCCACTCCTCGCCAATTTTCACTTCAGCTGCTTGTCCCAGACGAGTTTCCGTGCTTGTTTGTCCATTACTGTCATTGAAAAGACTGTTTAAACGCGGTGTTTTTGAGATTTTAATGGGTGGATTGAGTCGGTTGCTCTGAAACTGCCGAACGCCATGTGACCAGGTCACGTGACACCGATTTTGCCGGTTTTGTGAGGACCGACCTTATTTCTTTTAAACGCAGTTTAAAAGGTTTCACAGTTCAACCGATTTTGCTCACATGATTTCGTTTTTGTGAGCCTGGGGCTCTGAAGCTGTATCACGTAACGCTTTGGGTCTGTCTGCTTGATGCTTTTCATCCGTGTTAGATGTCTGTGGGCTAAAAGCTGCAGCTTCGCTCACGGGTGATAACAGCGCCTCTATAGCGGTCAGATAGAGAAATTGCGGTCGCTGTGATAAATTTATCCAGCGCTGCTCACCCCACCTGCTGGTTACTAGAGAAGACGCAGTCTTCCTGTAATTTGTACATGTTGAATGTTCCTGTTTTACACGGGAAACATTTTGAGAATATTGTACACACAGCACCCTTTCATTTGATTTTCACATATAATCAAATGTTGATGGCAGAACAGTTACACAGATTTAATAGAGACATGTCTGCTTTTTGATAAAACTTGACAATTTTATCTTAAATTCTGTGCAGAACAAGCTGTACTTGGATGTTTTCTGAGCAGCTCATGCAATTTGCATGTTTGCACGCTGCGAAATAAGACCCATTTTACTTGAGTTTTCACAGAAGATCAGTACAAAGATGGACGTCCTGGCAGGTGCATCAACAAATTGTGGGCTTGTTTCATCATTTGAAAGATGTTTAGCTGCTAAGAACGTCCTACAGGAACCAGGTGAACATCCCCTGGTGTTTTACGACAGGCTCCTCTCTGCTTGCACAAAGGACAAAACTGTCCCTGGATTAGAGGAAAATGTGGAGTTTAAACGTCTTTTCATTTTGAATCTTATGCCTTTTCAAATGAAATGTGTTCATTTTCTGGTTGATTGCAAAAAAGATTCTATGGAAGTGATAAGACAATATGCTGCGTCAGTTTTTGAGGCCGAAATACAACCTAGGATACCATCAGAGGTTTGTACAGGTCAAAAGGTCACATCCCACTCGCAGACATTAGAAGAGGTTTCCTCTCCTATAGAGTGCGTGAGTGAACAGAATCCTCATGATAACAAACCACAGGTTGTGTCCAGCTGGAACAATGACTCTGATCGGACCACAAGGAGTACCGCTCCTCTTTCGCCTCAGGTTGAAAACCCTGTGATGAGCAATGAACCACAAAAGGCAGGTGTTCGCTCTCTAGATGAACCAAGATGGTTCAGATCGAACCAAAAGAGTTCTCTCCTAGGTCTCACAGTGGGTGAACTTCGAGAGAAGTTGATGTCTGGGAGCCGTGACCCTTTGAAAAATGGTCTGTCCCGACATGTGCCCCCGAGAAGCGGCCCTCCTGCCCCTGCCCCTCGAGCTGCACAGCTCGAGACATGCAATGAGTCACACATGCTCCAGATTATGGAAGCGGCGCCTCCGCGCGTGGACGTGACTGAGTTTGTGAGTTGTTTGTCAAATGATTTGAATGTTACAGTGGTTGACCAAGCTGACACAACGTGTGACGTTGTCCTTGATGATAACACAAACGACGTTCATCCTGATGAAGCGACGCGCAGCACTGCCTTTTGCAACAACTCAGTGCACACAGTTGACAACAACGTCGGCACTGACATAAATGCTGACAGCAAACAAATTGCTGAAAATCCACATCCTGAAGGTCATGAAGCAGACAGCCATCATGATGCTGACAGCGATGATGATTACATAGACAGAGTCACACGTACACAGAAACGTGTGGAAAAACCTGAACGGTTTCTGTGTAACTTTATAAAAAGGGGGATAGCTAAGAGAGCTTACCTGCCACTCACATTGGAAGGGGTCCTCGCGCATGAAGCACTCCTGGTTTGCGGCTCAGACGTGTCTGTCATGTCGGCCGAACTGTTTGAGGAGCTAAGGACCGCCGCTAACGATGTTGACAGGCAAATACCCTTTGTGAAATACACTTATGGTGAGCAACTGGGCCTCGCAAAGACGAGAACGACCCTAATAGCCATGGTTCACATGCAGATTGGCGAGATGTCACTATACCACCCGGTATATGTGTCTGAACTTGACTCACTCCGGGCTCCATTTGTGGTTGGCCAAGATTTTATAAATCGCTTTGAAGCGATTATAAATTATGGCAATCAGACAATGTGGGCCACAGTGAGCAGTCCACTGCCATTCGTGGTACCTCCCCAAGGTCAGGACACTGACTGTCTAACAGCAGGTACCGCTGAGGTAAAAAAGGATTCCCCAACCGAGACCACAAACCCGGTAAGTGATCCTTCATGTACAGGTGAGACAGAGGAGACTCAACAATTGGACCAGACTCTGGCCCATCACGAGGACCTCCTCTGCGAGCTGACACCTTCAGCGCTCACTGAACACTACCTACCACCGGTAGAAGAAGGTGTGGAGATCCAAGGGTCCCACACCGATGACGCTGTACTGTCCTATGGGACAGGTAATTCGGCAAACAGCCAAGCTTTCAGTGAAGTCTTGGTTCAAGGACATCTGAGCCCACAAGGTGACAGTCTACTACACGCTGGCAGTCACTTGGACTTCATTGTTGCAGATTTTGAGGATCCCTCCTCAAACAAAAGGGGGGCAAACTCACACTTCCTACCACAGGTAGAGGACGGTGTAGAGATCCGAGGATCACACACCGAGAACGCTGTGCTGTCCTCTGGGACAGGTAATTCAGTTATCAGCCAAGCTTTCGATAAAACCTTGGTTCAAGAGCGTTTGAATCTGGAACTACTCAGAGATTACATAGTTCTTACAGACTCAAAGAGCACCTCTTCATTCATGAAGTGGGAAGACATACATCACAACGACAGAGACACGCCTGCGACGGCGCCGACAGTTGTGACACACCTGCATTACGCAGAAAGAGGTAAACGTACAGAGGTACGTTGGCCGAGACCTATAAGGTTCCTGTACAAGGTTCCCCATAAACTGCGCGAACAGCTTAAACTAAACAATGGCATCCTAACTCGTGCCCATGGACGGACGTCCACACCCGTGCGCGTGGTCCCTCATGACCACAGGGGGGTGATGTTAGGTCATGCCCATGTCAAGGACAAAGATTTCAATAACCCCACAAACGACAAAGATCTCGCAAACTCACAGACTTCATGGGAAAACAAGGTCGTCCAAGCACAGGATAGTAAATAAACTAAACAGTTTAAACTATTCTAGTTGCGAAAAGAAACCGTTCCAACTAGAACTTAGAAACGCTAAGCATAAAACCCACAACAAAAACTAACCTTAACAACCGTTTAAATCTGCAGGATTTAATTGACATCGGTTATAAAGCTAAGAACTGTTTTTCTTGTGTGTGACGTTGGAGTCTGACGACCAGAGTGAGTTTGTTGTAGTGAAACGTTGTTTTTAGTTGCTTGATTGCTACTTTTGTTGTTATTGAAGTTGTTATTGTTTTCTGAACACTCCCAGCCAAAAGAGGTTTTGATTGTTGATAAGTTGAAGACTTAAATGGATTTTAACTATGCCAACATGCTGTTCATTTTGTTAAAGATCTCAATCTTTGATGAGTCATAGTAGATTAATACTACTTAAGGTACTATAATCTACACTGATCTCCCAATCATTTAGGTAGAACCGATTCGATCGTTTCTATTCTAGATCTATTCATTTTGATGAGTCTCGCCATAGACTTCAAAATTTATAGGGATTACCAAATCTTGCGTCGTTCGTCTAAAAGACAACAGACATTTAGACCAAACTAGATTTCATTTTTTTTAGTTTAAACAAAACTAAATAATGAATGGAGGAATAGTTTGAAAGAAGAGGCCTTCGTTATAGAAGCCCTCCACATTTCTATAGGTATAGATCCCTATATCTGATTTTTACAGCATTGATCCACCCCTTAAAGCTTCAGTATGTAGCTTTTTTTATGAACATATTTCTTCACTCTGTCACTACCTCCTGACAGACTGATGTTAGCCAGGTAATCTCTGAAAAAAAAATAAAAAAAATATTGTCCCCTTGCTTCTCCAGGTGGTAAATAAGCATTTCTAAAAAGAAAAGGTGACCCACCATTTTCCAGCCAATAAAAACAGAGTTTGTAACCAGCCAATAAAAACGGAGCTTGAATTTGAATCAGCCAATAAAAACAGAGCTTGAATTTGAAATTTAACAGACCACAAGGGGGCAGAGCCATATATGGCTCTGAGGGGGAGGGATCAGAATGCTTTGCCTGTTGAAAATATTTCTAAGAGCTGCAGTTCTACAGAAACTGCATACTGAACCTTTAATTGGTAATTGTAGCTGATCTAATCCATGATAGCTTACATACCAGGTGCATATAGGTAAGGCTTAATGTAGAATCCCAATCATAAGCCCACCTAAAACCACATAATTGCATGACACATTGAACCAGGGTGGCACCGACTGGAAGCCATCCAGCCTGCAACCTTCGATGTGGGGACCTGCTGATCCAACGTTGGTCTTCAACCTTCATCCAAGGCCCGCCTCCTCTGCTTCAATCGAGGGATCCCCTCTACATGCTGATTAAAAACCATTCGTGCTGATGAAATCAATAACCCCATCGTTGTGGATTTACCGTTGTGGATTATAAGACTTTGTTTTCCAAGGGATCACAGACTCAGTTCTCCATGGGTTAACAGACTATGTTTTCCAAAGGATTAAAAGCTTGCCGCAATGGGATTACCTACGAACAGTATGGAATTTCCAAAACATTATGGGAGTATAATTTTGAACTTTCTTTTTTGACTTTTTTTTTCCACTTGCTGGATTACATAGAGGTCAGAGACATTCGGTGGTATCCTTTCGTGTTGGATCTCATCCCCAAGGACAGGCGATGATTTCCAAAAAGGGGGACTGTAGGGATACAGCACTCTCATGTCCGTATGGAATATGGGCCTCTCCGCATCTCTCTGAAACTCTCAGTGTTACACTTTCTTGGACATCTCAAGGACACAAGTGGACACTACTTTTTGTTAGAATTATGTTGAATTAATGGACACCAATTAATCAGATTGAACTTTCTTTTTAATGTGTGTTAATTCAGAATTGATCAACAGTATATTTTTGTCATTTAATGATGATTTTACTAAGCTGGTATATTTTAAATATGCCAAAGTTAAGAGAACATCTCAGAATGATCTTGCTTTAAACTGTCTGCTCTCTGCAGAATAAGTGTCTAAAGTTGAATGAACAATCCGTCTATTTGTTTGAACTGTTTTTGGAACGAAAGAAAAGTTCTAGACATAACTTAATCTTCGGTCTCCCGTCCGTTCTAAAAACAATTCATCTGTGCTCAAACAGAGAGTGCTCTGTTTTCACACCTGCAGGTTTTGTTTTGTCTCCGTGCTGGGACTCAGTTCTCGGGGAGAAGCTGAGCTGATGAGTTCTCGGGGAGAAGGGAAGATGCACGGACGTTTTCCTCCAAGCTGATGTACGTCCCGGCCATGCACCAAGGGCCCACGTCTTCAGCAAAGGTTCAAACAGCACGTCAGCTGTGAACCCCTTCGAGTGTCACAGCTCCAAGCGGTGACACTCTTTCTGGAAGTTATCTTGAAACAAAACCAGAGCTGGGCATTACTCTGGGAGGCCGACGCAGACGGTCTCGAGACCGTGGCAAGATGAACGTGGGTCGCCTGTAAAACGCAGCAGCATGCGCGTCTGGCTTGACTAATTTACCGGAGTCGAGACAGGATCATCTTCACGAAGGTAAAAGTCGTTTCATCACGGTACGGACGTCCAGCCGAAACCGAGCAGAGGGTGCTATCTCTGGTTAAACATCTCAAGATAAGATTCAACCATTTCCTTTCAATCTTTTATCTTTCCTCCTTAAACTCCTCCTTATGTTTATTTTCATCATGGTAAACTTTAAGTAATGTGCCAACAGAAAGGTCCAACTGTCTGTTTGTTTTTAATTTGAATTCTTGTCATAGTAGTTAGAATCAGAGCTAATATCGATACCAATGTTTAATGTAATTTTGTGATAGTTTCAATAAAAGGTCTATTTTCTGGTAGACCAATATAAATTGAAGTCTCCTGTGAAGTTACATTTCTGGCTAATCACATCGTTAGATTTGTTGATTTAATCTGAAAAAGTTGAGACCCCGTTTAACTGATGGTAAGTTTGAAACAGTCTAAAACCTGCTCAAATCTATCATCTAATCTATAGGTAAGTCAGTAAACTGACCTCGTTTGTGTTTAATTACACAAACGGCCTATAGATTCCTTTACATGAATAAAAACTGAATGCAATGATGTCGAAATGGCAAATGTCCATATTTTATTCATAATAGAACATAGATGACAGACCAAAGGTTTAATCTGAGTAAATGTAACATTTTAAAGGAAAAATATGGATTCAAAATTTCACAGTGTCAACAAATCACAGAAAAGTTGGGACAAGTAGCAATAAGTGGCTGGAAAAAGGAAATTGAGCATATAACGAACAGCTGGAAGACCAATTAACACTAATTAGGTCAATTGACAACATGATTGGGTATAAAAAGAGCTTCTCAGAGTGTCAGTGTCTCTCAGAAGCCAAGATGGTAAGAGGATCACCAATTCCACCATTGTTGCGCAGAAAGATAGTGCAGCAATACCAGAATGGTGTTACCCAGCGTAAAATAGCAAAGACTTTTAAGTTATATCCTGATGCATGCTCATCAGGGTATGCGGAGCACTCCTCCTCTCTGAACGTTGCGGTTCGCGCCTCTTCTGTACAGTTTGTGACACTTACTTTACGACACCTCGTCATTCTGTGACTTTCAAAATAAAAGCATTA
>JBBPBX010053708.1:5057-23748 GCA_038048925.1 Garcialebias charrua | reverse complement strand
TGTGTGTATGTATGTATGTATGTGTAGGGATATCGCAGCGGTCAGTTACTGACTGTACAATATTCCAGATGAAAGGTTTGAGTAGATTTTATCTGACACAAACTTATCATCAATATTCACGAGTTCTCTCTTTTTCAGCTTAATATCAATAATTCTGTGACTAGACCAGATGTAATTCACAGGAAACGTTAAACTTATGTTGGTACAGCAGGACTGGACCATTTATTTAACATAATTATAAATTACATCACAACATTTGTACATGTTTGGATCGATCGAAATTTCCTATAACTGTTCACAGATTAAAACATAGGAACAACAGGACACATGTGTGTTAGAGTTTATTAATTTTCAACCACCCAAATTATTATCTAAAATATACAAAAAATTGTCTAGGATCGATGACTCGATAGCACTACCTGTTGAAAAATGGGAGTCAGATTTATCAATCAACTTTGAACAAAAAATTTGGTCTCAAGTATGTTCAAATACTTTTAAATTGACTAGACTCTCCAATTTACAATTAATACAATATAAGGTTCTCTATAGAGTACATTATACAGGGGAGCGAATGTTTAAGATGGGCTTTATACCATCTAACAAGTGCTCACAGTGCATAAGTAATACACCTGATGATTATATTCACGCGCTCTGGTTCTGTCCATCCGTTCAGAGGTTCTGGGTACAGGTATGTGAAGACTTGTCTAAATGTTTGAAAATTAATATCCCACTCTCTCCATCTGTTTGCTTATTGGGTATCTTTGAAGATGTTATACTAGAAAAAAATACATCCTATATGCTTTTCACTGCCTTATGCATCGCAAAGAAAACCATACTCGTAAATTGGAAAAATAAAAATAATCTTAGCGTTAATCAGTATAAAAATCTTCTGTTAGATCATATTAGTCTTGAAACAGCATCTGCCGACACATTGGATCAACCTATTTGGCATTCTTTGATCGGCTCCGTTACGTAGTGAGGGTGGGGGGTCTGGGATGTGGCCTTGTGGGGCATTGGGACTGGAGGGGGGGGAGGTTGGGGTTTGGGGCGCCGGGGGGTTAGGGCTGCTTGGGCGGGGAGGACCTCGTCTTCGACCTGGGGAGGACCGGGGGGGGTTCTGGGGGACATCTACTGGGGGCGGCATGCGGGCCCTCGGGTGGTCGGTGGCGGCGGTCATGGGTCGCCGGTCGGTGACCCGGCTGTGCTGGGGTGGTTTCGGGGTGGGTGCCGGGGGCTTGGGACTCTGGGGGCGCGTCGTCCCCGGGCTTGGGCCTGGTGGGGGTCGGGGGTCTTGGGCTCTGGCGGGCGGGTCGCCGGGCTATGGGCTGGCTGGCGCTCTGGTGCCCAGCTCTGGCCGGGGGCTCTCGGCTCGCTGGTGGGTTGGGGTTCATATGCTGGGGGGTGGGTGTCTGGGGGCGTGACTGGTGGCCAATGGGAGGGAGCGGGCAAACCCAGCCTGGGTGTCTAATGTGTTATGTGTTTTGAAAGTTGTTAATATGAAGGGTGGGTATAGTATTTCTTCTGGGGTGGGGATTAGGTGGATGTCCTGGATGATGGTCTTGGACATACTTGGCCAGTGTGCGGGCCCCGGTTGGGGCCTGTTCTTGGTGCTTCCTGGCTCTGTCGACGGTTGGGCGGGCGCTCTTGGCCGTGTCGTCCATGTGGGATTTTGTGTCCTCTTGGACGGCGGGCTGACTGCGGTTCGCAGGGGTCGTGGCGGCCCTGGCGGGTGTGGGCTGTTGGTTCTGCTGTTGGCGGCCCTCGGGGCCGTGTCCCTCTCTGGTCTTGGCTCAATGTCCTGGCGGTCGGAGAGGTGTTTCCTTTACCTCGCTCCTTGGGTGGACCTTGGCGAGCTGGGGGGTAAGCAGGGTCAGCGGGGGAGCTGACTCGCTGTGGGAGCACTGTTCCTGCAGTTATTTTTCTCCCCATCCCTCAACACGCACCTCCGCCCTCTTCATCTTAAATTAATACATGTAGGGAATTTGGGTCTCGGGTGTGCTGCAATGGTTTTACATCTCTGTTGTTAAGAGCACCTGGGACTCAATTTTATATACACTTTAGACATTCATTCATAAACATCTTCATAAAAGTCACATATAGGGAATGGAGTGAGCACTATGGCTATGGGTGGCGGGATGACATCAATCTCGCCCCCATGCCTATGCTCACTCAACATTATGCATCTAGACAATTAGGGCCTGGGTTAGAGTTGGAGTGGAGGGGAAACTGGTATAATGCCAGCCTTTGCTCCTTCTCTTTCCTTTTTAAATACACTTTACAACAACACTCACCAACAGTACATTTGGGGACGGGGGTGTGTGTGTCGGGGTCTTGATTTGTTAATTTCAATTTTATTTATTATGTATTTATTTATATATTATTTATTTATTTTTCTCTTACCCCCCTGGTTGCCTTGCGGACATTCTGGGGGTGGGCCGTCAGGGGTTGTGCTGGGGTGTGGGGGGGTTCGGGGCCTGCGGGTTCGCCGTGGGCGGGGCTGGCAGTGCGCTCCCTCTGGGGCTGCTTGGGCTCGGGTGTCCTGTCCTGTCCTGTCGGCAGGGCGCGGGGTGGGCCGGATCTTGGACGTCTGCTGCTCTCCACCCCAGAATGAATGGGTCTACCTCCTGGGTTTGGATGTGGGCTGCCCCATGTAGGGAGCAGGTACATGTCTTGGACCTAGGGGGTATAGAGTGTGCATCGGGATTATGAATGGAGCGTGTCGTTATTGTTTGTCTTTCTGTGACTGAGGGTGAGGATGAGGGTGGGTCTGAATGAGTGTGTCTGTGTATGAATGTTTAAGTGTCAGGCTGGGACTTGGACTGCCCCCTCTCTGATACTTCTGAGGCTACCCAGTGTCGCGCTCCTGCCACGTGGCCCCCTGGTGGGTGTTCCTCTGCCTACGGGCGTGCTTGGGGCCCTCACTATCTGGGGCTGGGCGCTTGGGCGTTTGTCAGCTCGGCCTGGTGGCTGCCTGGTGGGGCTCGGGTCCTCTGGTCCTGTCAGGTCTGGACCTGAGGGATGGGCGTCCCCGGTGCCCGAGCCTCGGTGACCGGCCCTGGGGCTACGTCGGTGCAGCGGGCTCCGGCGGGGGCCTGTGTATTGTCGCTGTTGACCCCGGGGGGTCATTGTGTGTGGTCCCTGGTGGGGTTCGTCCGGTTCTTCCACTTGGTCGGATCTGGGGAGTGGACGAGTGGCTCGTCCTGTTCGGGTGGTCCTGGGGACTCTGGGCTCGGGGTCCTTCCTGGGGTCTTGGGCTTTGATCGCCCCTTCGTCTGTCTCGGGCTTTGGGGGGACGGGTCTCTGATGCTTCACAGTCGCTACTAAATGTTCTATTGGAGGAACCTCATTCACTTATGCATGCTCACAACCACACACAAATGGATGCAGGGATGTATAGTAGATGTATGTAGATGGGTATATAAATGAATATAAATATATATGTATGTATATTGTATATATATTTGTAGGTATGGGTATGTGTATTTATAGAAATATTTGCAAGGTCATGAATATTATCAGTCTTTATGCTTGTATGTTTCGTTGTTGTGTTCTGTCATGTGCTTTGCAGGATTGTGGACGGAGGTTTGGTGTGTTTGCCTTGTGCTCTTTCTGTGGACAATTGTTGTTTTGTTGTCTCACTTTCTCTTTTCTTTCTTTCTCTCTATTAAAAAAAAAAAAAAAGGAACAACAGGACACAAGTTATCGATCTTATAATAACTTATATCTCTGCAAGCATTTAGCTTAAGTTTACTGTCTTAAAATAAGAAAGTTTCAGAGTAGGAGGAAGATGAAGGATGAGGAGAGGTACTATCTTGATGTGTTTTAACCAGAAACATGGCAGCTCTCCGGCCAATCTCGGCTACAAATACGACTTGACAAAGCATTTGACGACTTGTTATCTCGTGAAGACGGTCAGTCCCCAGTTGGTCCAACTGGCCAGTTCGTTTACCGTTCTCAGCGTCTCCAGACGTCCGCCTTGACTCGAACCGAAGTGACCGCAGTTCCTGGTTTGAGTTTCAGAATAAAACTTTCCTTGGAGGAAAATTCATTCAGATGGAGCTTTCCAGCTCTTGAAGATGACTTATAACTTGGCATGTTATAAGTCTTTAACTGAATGACGTGTCCTTAGCGTGTGACTGGCGTTCATTCAGCTCTTTTGGGGAACCTCATGGCTTGAGGTCCTCCACCGACTCTGCCTGTTCAGACAGGTGTCTTCTTAAGAAGAAAGTGTGAGCAACGTTACGTTTAATTCTCTCGCTTGCTTGTTTGGCCAGTGAGAGAGAGAGACTGCTGAACGCATGAAGGTCAGCTTAGAAGAACATATAGACTTTGTTTTAGGAGAAGACAGACAGTTATAGACGCCAAACACTTGATTAAAGCTGTTTCTCATGTCTAACAAACTGAGGAGTTCAGTCTGACATATTAATTCACTTTCACTGTTTGATTCATCATATGAAGAAGTGATCAACATTTTGAAATAGCATAAAACATGATCAAACAATGACAAGTTATTCTCAGAATTAATTCTGAATTAACACACATTAAAAGGAAGTCTCTTCTGAAATAATATGTTTTGATTCAAATAAATGTAATAAAATAGTGTTAATGTCTTTTTACTGAAAGTATCAGTGAAAAGGTGTCACTGCACAGTTCAGAGACGAAGGTGTATCAGAGACCACCGTCTGGATCACTACATATATATATAGATATTTTTTTTTTCTGTGTTCCGTTTTTCTTTGGACTTTGGCAGCTGTTATTCATTTTCAACCCAGTGCTTGTATCTATGACAGCACAATGTGCAGGTTGTGATAAGATGAGGAAAGTGGACAAAAGAAACAGAAATGGAAAGACTGAGCAGATAAACAGTATCTGAATGTTGTGTAAGGAATGGAGAGAAACCTGGCACAGGACCTGAGAGATGCATCATCCTTCAGCTGATCATCTACAGTTCTCACAATTTAACTACAGTAACTTGTTGAGAAACACTTCTTAAAGATCAGGGGTACTTTAGTTTCCCATTAGGAATGAAGGTGTTAAAACACACACACACACACACACACACAAACACAAAACACATATACTGTATGAAGTGACATTGAGTCAATCAATGTCTGTATTCAAAAGATTAACAAGGTTTCAAATGTTCTCATAAAATAATTTAAATAGGACAAAGGGGTTTGTTTGGGCATTAAACAGAAAATAGGTGAAAATGCTGCCAAGGTTTAAGTAAAAACTGATGATGATGATGATGATGATGATGATGATGATGATGATGATGATGAGAGACCATCAGAAAGCCTGAAGCACTTTAAACGATAGCCAGAGTTAAACTTCTTGGAGGAAATAAAAACAAGCAATGAGTCACATAAGTTAAAATAAAACCAACACGCTTCTTTAATCATTTCTTTGTTGCTGACAGCTGCTGTGAAATGAACTTTGCTTTTTGCTGCTTCTTCCTGTTGAGTGTAGACCTCCATCTTGTTTATTTGCTGCTCTCTGCCACATCACAAAGGTTCATCTTAACGTAGGTGAACCTGTAAGCAAGCATTCTTATTTGCATGTTGCCAGACCCACATTACCGTTTAGGGTTTCTGTGTATTTGACGTGTTCGCAGATGATTTCTCATCGTGGGCACAGGTTGAACGAGGCTTCATTTAGATAAACTAACTGAAGTGACTGCAGCGGAGACATTTCTCTGCTGTGTGGCTGTAATTATCCATGTGTAGTTGATCTAAACTGCAGTGGTAGTTAGCTCTGCAGTGCACGGTCCAACACGCGCTCGTCCTGCACTGGACAGGGCATGGTGACGCGCAGCTCTCTGTTCTCCTCCATGGTGCGCTGGATGGTCTCGTAGGCGTTTCTGTTTCCAGACCAGCAGCGACGAGCCACCTGCAGAAACACACCACTCAAATCAACTGTGACCATAATGACAGAGGATGATGCTTCTCTTCCCGCTCAATCGCTCTCTCTCTTTCTCTCTCTCGCTCTCTCTCTTTTTTGCTCTCTCTCGCTCTCTCTCTTTTTTGCTCTCTCTCGCTCTCTCTCTTGCTCACTCTCTCTCAAGCTCTCTCTCTCTCTCATGCTCTCTCTCTCTCATGCTCTCTCTGTCTTTCTCTCATGCGCTCTCTCTCCTGCTCTCTCGCTCGCTTTCTCTCACTCGCTTTCTCACTCTCTCGCTCTTTCTCTCGCTCGCTTTCTCTCTCTCTCGCTCGTTTTCTCTCACTCTTTCTCTCGCTCACTTTCTCTCACTCGCTCGCTCACTTCCTCTCTCTCATGTGCTCTCTCTCTCTCACGTGCACTCTCTCTTTGTCCTGCTCTTGCACTTTATTGCGCTCTCTCTCACAAACCGTGTTTCCATCCATTTTCATTTCGAATTTTGAGCTAATTTTTGAAATCTTGCAAATATGTAAATACAAATTAATGCGAAGCAGAAGTGTTTCCATCTACTGGCTTGTAGCGCATCTACCAAGCCACGCACAGCGTCATTACGTCAGACGTCAGCGTCATTACGTCAGACGTCAGCGTCATTACGTCAGACGTCAGCACTGCGCATGTCTACAGTAAACAGGAAGTAGCGGTTGAAAACAGAACCCGGCCACACATCTCGTCAAAATGGAGAGAATATTTCAGGTACGTGTTGCTATCGGGCAAGTTGTATTTATTCTGTCATGCCAACTAGTTTTAGCGATGTTACATGTTGTCCGGAGCGGAAACAGCTGAACGTCACGTGACGTGAATGTTCGCTACGGCAGAACTGAGTCGGAAAATCTGTTTCCATCTGTCGTTTTGCGCATCTGCTCATTTTCGAAGATCCCAAAAACCACCTCAAGCGAGCGTATAAACTTTTTGGCGAATTTGAGGAAGTAACTTCGCATTTTGCCGTTTCCATTAAGCTTTTCTGCTGCGATACTTCAAAATGCGCACCTAGAAACCTTGATGGAAACACGACTGCACTCTCTGTCTCATGCTCTCTCTCGCGATCTCCCTCTCTTGCTCTTTCTTGCTCTCTCTCTCTGTCTTTCTCTCATGCGCTCTCTCTCCTGCTCTCTTTCTCTCACTTTCTCTCACTCGCTTTCTCACTCGCTCTTTCTCTCGCTCGCTTTCTCTCTCTCTCTCTCTCGCTCGTTTTCTCTCACTTGCATTCTCACCTCTCTCGCTCTCTCTCGCTCGCTTTTTCTCACTCGCTCACTATCCCTATTACGCGCGCGGGTGTAATTTGCTCCCTCGAGTGTATGTATTTGCTCTCGTGAGATCTGTATTTGTTCACGCCCATTTCGTCATTGTTTTATCTCCATAGCTCACTCTCTCTCACTCACTTTCTCTCTCTCACTCACTCTCTCTTGCTTGCTTTCTCTCACTCTGTCTTGCTCACTTTCTCTCTCTCACTCTCTCTTGGTTGCGTGCTCTCTCTCTCTCTCTTGCTTGCTCTCTTTCTCTTGCTCTCTGTCATGCTCTCTCTCTCACTCTCTCTCTCTCATGTGCTCTCTCTCTCTCTCTCTCACGTGCACTCTAGCCGTTTTCGCATTGACCAGCCCACTATGGCCCAGCCCGCCCCGCCCTCTAACCCGGGTTCAGCGTGTTCGCATTTTCCTTTTTTTCCCCGGCTCCGCCCTCGTCATGGAACCATCTCCACCGTGGTTCTATCGGGCCAAGCTCCCCCGGCCCAGTTTGACGTCATGTACTGCTCACATTTGATTCGTTGTTTGCAGCAGGGGCTGGACTCGTTCTAACAACAACCTCAGTACCGTAGGGCTGTATTTCATTCAAATTTAACTACAGAAACCCCTAAAACAATTGTTAGCTGAATTAGTTTTTCTGAGTTAAATTTTTGTTAATAACTGATCACAAATCAGCTTATGTTACAACGTAAATAACAACGAAGCGCGCACCCATTTCCGCCTTTCAGCGCGACTTGAATGTCATTAAACAATAACTAAAACAATAACTAATATTGTCTAACTGTTGCGCGCAGCCAGGGTTTTAAAGGGGACCACACATGCAAAATTCACTTTTTAATGTTTTTTTACTAAACTTTGGGTATTTACTTCATAAAAAAACAGTCCTTGTGCCAAAAAAATGCACCCAGTGGTTTATTTACTCTAAGTAGATTTATTTGTCTGTGATTAAAAACGCTCCGTTTCACACTTCCTGCGGTTTGTGACGTCACAAACCGTAGCCAATCACCTCAAACCTGAGTCCAGCCCCTCACCTAGCAACCCCTGGTGATGCTCCACCCACTTGAGTATAAAAGATGTCACGGTTGCCTAGCGGTTTAGGAGCTGACCTGGCGGTCATTTATTCATTTATTTAGCCCATGGGGGGCTAGGGGTTTGCCCTGCTCCAGCCATGCAGCACATCTCGAGTAAAACCAGAATGTTTTATTACCTTGTTTGAATGAACTCTGTCTCGTTGAAACTGTGCACACACACTCTAGCGGTTTGGACTTGTTTCTTATATGATGAAGGACTACTGTTGCACAACTGTCAGTTTGGTTGAGCGGTTACGACACTTGACCGCCACGCAGGAGAGCGGAGATCGCGTCCCGTCAACGGCATCTTTTTTTTCCCCCCTTTTTTTTAAAGCCTTTTGTTTCGGAGAAATCGGGGTGAGACTAGATATATACATCGACATAATAATACTTTATAATTGTTATTTTTACGTTTTAGTTCAATTTTTAGTGTAATATCGCTCCCAACGCGCAGCCGGCAGAAAACTGTGCACACACACACTCTCTCTCGCGGGGCGACAGTCTGTACCATCAAGCACCACTGATCGATATATTTTCAGATTAGCAACTTATTTATTTTAAGAATACCTTTCACTTCATCAAAATCTTATCAAAACTTCAGCGTTCTAAATGTAGGTGGTTGTGATTATTTCTTATACGATGAAAGACTGCTTTTTACATAACTACCCGGTTGGCTCAGAGGTAGTGAACCGGACTCGTAATCCGAAGGACACGGGTTCGCCTCCCGGTCGCGGCATCCCTTTTTTTTTTAAGCCTTTTGTTTTGCAGACCGCCGGCGAAGACACCATTTGCGTGCGGGAGTTGTTGGGAGCTACTGACTTTTGAGGTCCGGGGGTCCGGTCAAAGGTTGCCTCATGCGGATAAATTAACTGGAGCGAGACATTCTGTGAACTTTGTGTGTGGACTGAAGCAGTGATCGCTCCCAAAAGCGCCGCATGCAACGAGCGGAGCTAACACCGCCCGCTCGGAGGAGGAAAAGCTATTCGAGGCTAATGCTAAAAAAAGGAGCTGCAAATGGCGGCGCGCGCAGAGGGCTTTTGGTAAGTTATCTTAAGCTACTAGCACTAACAGTAACCCCGGAGTTACACCACATGCGTTACGGCTCCGCCCCGCTCCGGTCCGACCTCCGCAGCAAATACGCACCCATTATAATCAATGACAGAATTTACACTGGCTCCGCACGGCGGCGGCGAGCTGCGGAGAGCGGACGGCAGTCCGTCAAAATTAGAAAATTTTCTATTTCTGCCGGATGACGGAGCTGTGCCGGAGTCAACTTTTGAAGATTACGTCGCACCAACAGGAAAAGGAACGAGCACAACTTCCGTATTTACAAAATAAAATCACCACGGGCGGACTAATCCTAGCTCTATACGGATTTATTTGTACAAAAATGCTGTCAAACTATCAATTATGACTATTCTATGACTAAACTATTATATTTATGACTATGACTACACCTAATAACGCAATACAAAAATAAATAAATAAAAAAGTATTTTATTCTGAAATGTAAACATCACTTCCTGTTGCTCAAACCATGTAGCTCATTTACGAGAGAAGATCAAGGCAGCAGTCTCTCTACAGTTGTTCTCCTTCTTTCCACCGAATGAATTGTTTTGTTCTGACTTACTTATTTATCACTTGATTTATCGCGCGATCTCGCACGTGTCTTGGAGCGGCGCATCCAGGCGGACCTGAGCGGAGCGGAGGCAGTGGGAATTGGACTCGTTCAGCTGCGACCTGCGGACCGGAGCGGGGCGGAGCCGCGTGCAGTGTAATTCCGGGGTAAGTCAAATGAGTAATAAAAAAGAGCTAATTTTAAAATAACAACATATTAGAGATACTGGCTGTTACAGAGGGCGTAGTTAATGTAAATAGGTCTTTGTAGGGCGTGGCTTTCAGACCTCATTATTCATAAACCGGTCGTTTAGAACGGAAGTGAAATTTGGCAGAATTAGAAAGGGGATATTTTTTTATCTAAGCATTATTTTGTGTATAAAATTGACTGAAAATGGTCTGGATAGCCCACAGATAAACCACAAAAAATTATATATCCTACATTTGGTCCCCTTTAAAATATAACTAATAATCTCTAACTTCTACGTGCAGCTAAAATGTTAAGAGGAGTGATTCCTATATGTGGAAGGTGGACACCCAAAAATTCAGTCTGGTGTGTATCTCAAAGCGTTAGTGAACTGTTGTTTTGACCCGGAGAAGCGGGTTCGCTTCCCGCCTGGTACAAAGTTATTTTACTTTTTTTTTTTTATTCACATTTTATTTACTCCAATAAAAAAAAAAGTAAAATAACTTTGTCCCAGGCGGGAAGCGAACCCGCTTCGCCGGGTCAAAATAGCAGTGCACTAACGCTTTGAGCTACACAGCAGACTGGATTTTCAGGTGTCCACCTTACCCATATAGGAATCACTCCTCTTAACATTTTAGCTGCACGTAGAAGTTAGAGATTATTAGTTATATTTTAAAACCCTGGCTGCGCGCAACAGTTAGACAATATTAGTTATTGTTTAATGACATTCAGGTCGCGCGGAAAGGCGGAAATGGGTGCGCGCTTCGTGTTATTTACGTTGTAACATAAGCTGATTTGTAATCAGTAATTAACAAATATTAAACTCAGAACCACTAATATATATACTCAGCAAACAAATACTTGTTAGCGGCGTGTCCTCTCTTAAAACACTGTAAGCGCGCACACAAGAACACTCCACCCACGTCAAGTGAACACTCCACCCACGTCAAGTGAACACCCCACCCACTTCAAGGCTTGCTCTCCGGACAGTGCGTAATGAACGAGGGCGGGCCAGGGCTGGCTCTGGGCCAACCAGAGACGTGCCGGACTGGGGAGGGCCGGTCAATGCGAAAACGGCTTTTGTCTTTGTCGTGCTCTCGCACTCTATTGCACTCTCTCTCTCACTCTCTGTCTCATGCTCTCTCTCGCGATCTCCCTCTTTTGCTCTCTCTCTCTGTTGCTCTCTCTCTGTCTTTCTCTCTCTCATGCTCTCTCTCTCTCTGTCTTTCTCTCTCATGCTCTCTCTCTGTCTTTCTCTCTTTCTTGCTCTCTCCCTCTCTCTCACCCCGTTGGAGACATCCCAGCTGAGCATCAGGCTGGCGCGCTTTGCTGCCTCGTCTGAGCCGTCCAGCAGCAGACCAAACCCTCCATTAAGGACCTCGCCCCTGCAGGTGAGGATCAGACATGAGCACAGAGATGCAGGACACAGATCACTGTTTGCAGGAGGACCAGTCAGCCTGCCTCACCAGCCAACACCTCCACCGTTGTGCAGAGCGACCCACGTGGCACCTCTGAACGCATCGCCAACAACGTTCTGGACCGCCATGTCTGCAGTGAAGGCACACCGTGAGACAGAAGTGCTGATTTAAAATGTATTCAAGTGACATTTTTAAGCAAGCTGCCAACAACTTTACCCCCCCCCCCCGCTTTATATTTGTCTTATTTAAAATATTGCCACCAGAATGTAAGAGCTGTGAGCTCCTTATAATTTTCATTTAAATCTTCAAGTTCAGAATGAAACTGTAGCACAAACCTGCACAGAAAGCTGAACCATCGTACACGTTGGAGGTCTCTCTGAAAGGACTGTCTGTGCCACTAACGTCATGGTGATCTCTACTAATAACCACTGGCGCCTAAACACATGAGTGAAAACAAAGCAGATGACATCCTGGAGGATATAGCAGCAAACATGGAGCAAGCTTAGCAAATAATTCATCCTCATACCGAGACTCTTCCATCAGCAACGGCCTGGTTCATGGCCAAAGCTATGCAGATCCTTCCTTTCTGGTCAGAATAGAGGATTCTGGCTTGAGATCCCACAACCTGAACCAAAGAGTGGATTAAATGAGAAGACATTACCTTTTTTAAATGTTTGCTTTGAGAGTGCTCAGACCATTTTGTGTTTTCCAGCCTCTTTGATCCAGTGAATGTTGTCACTGTACTGCTGTTTAATGTGATCTGACACGCTGGCAGCAATCTCCTCGAGAACATTAGCAGCGATATCGTCAGTGACAGCCAGATCTTTGGGATCACAAGATGTGCACACCCAGCGAAACGGCCCAAAGCCTAATGAGAAAATATCCCTGCAGGAAAAACAAAAAAAGACGCGATCTCTAACAGCTGCATCACCACCTTTACAGGTTGACAGATTTTATTTATTTTTACCAGAAGACAAACATAAAATGATGTTGAAGCCTGTCGTAAAAGTCTCACCCCATAATATGCTGAACATAAGAAGGGTGGCGGAAGTCTGTTGCTCCTCCGTCAGCCTTGGTGACCTCTGCGCCTGTATACAACCGTTATCATGTTCCTCTGCATTGGTAAAATTCAAAATAAATGCCGCTGACACGTCCGCTGCGTCTTCGCTGAGTTACTCACCGGCTCTTTGGGCCTCCAGGAGGAAAGCGTTGCCATAATCCCAGAAGAACATGCCCGCATCCGACAGCCTGTTGATGGCATTTGTGTGTCTTCTGAGGCTGTGACGTCACACAGAACACAATTTCAAACCAACACATCTCAGATCCAATACTTAAGCACAGTGGTTCCCAACATTGGTCCTTGAGGAACACCATCCTGCATGTTTTAGTTGTTTCCCTGCTCCAACACACCTGATTCATCATGTTCTGCAGAAACCTGTTAATTACCTTTGATTAAAATCAGGTGCGTCGGAGCAGAAAAACAACTAAAACATTCAGGATGGTGTTCCTCAAGGACCAGGGTTGGGAACCCCTGAAGGTTCGAGGTGAAGCCAACCTTTCCTGGACGGTGCTCCGGAAGCGGCCCGGATCAGTGGACATGAGCTGGTTGGCCTCGTGGAAGCTGAGTGAGACGGGGTAGTAGCCCCCGTTGAAGGGGTTGTGCAGCGACGTCTGGTCTGAGCCAAGATCCACCAGGAGTTCTCCCGTGTTGTCAAACTCCTGCAGGAGCCCTTCCCTGATCAGAGAGGAGTCATAACTACAGCGTGGAACAACGCCTGACTCTTTCAGAGAGCACGCCTGGCTCAGGTCTGCAGAAAACTCACCACAAGTCTACAACGTTGCCATGGTAACCCAGACTGAGAGGAGTCTTGGTGCTTTTCAATTCTCTAAGATAATGAGACAAATATTCACACTCGTCAGGAAATGCACTTTTCCTCAAAACCAAAATACGTACAGTTTTTAATGCAACTAATCAGAAAGGGGATTTGGAGTTTTTGGTAATTTATTAAAAGTAAAAAATGTATGCTTATGTGTCCTCGGGGTCCGGGCCTCTGTGCTCAGGCCTGGATCTGCCTTGGGGCAGAGGGTTCCGGCGGGGGCCTATGAGTTTGGCGCTATTGGCCCCGGGGTGTCACTGCGTGTGGTCGCTAGTGGGGCTTTTTGGTTCTCCCCTTTAGTCCGATCTGGGGGGTGGGTGAGTGGTTCGTCCTGTGTGGATGATGGCCCAGTGGGCTCTGCGCTCGGGGTCCCTCTTGGGGTCTTGGGCTCTGGTCCCCCCTTTGTCTGCCTTGGGGGTCGGCTCTCTGCTGCTTCACAATCACTATTAAATGTTCTATTAGAGAAGCCTTATACACTTATGCATGCTCTCAACCACACACAAATAGATGCAGGGATGCACATGCAGGTATCGTATGTATTTGAATGTACATGTATATGCAAGTGTACGTATGTATGTATATATATATGGGTAGGTATGGGTATATATATTTATAGAATTTTACTGCAAAGCCATGAATATTCTAAGTTCTTTAAACATATGTGTTTTGTTGTTGTGTTTTGTCATATTCTTTGCAGGTTTACAGACAGTGGTCAGGTGTTTTGCCTTGTGCTCTCTTTGTGTATATTTCTTATATTTTGTGGTCTTACTTTCCGTCTTTCCTTTCTTTCTATACTATTACAGTATTAAAATAAAATAAAAACTCCACTATAATTACTAGAATAATAAGTAAAAAAAAGTTAAAACTTTATCGGTATGTTCAGGCTCTTCACACGGAGCCTAGTTAAAGTACCTTTCAGCCCCAGTGACAGCGGCAGGTTTAGGAATACATTTTACAGCCGTCTGGAGATAAAATCTTGCATTCGGGTGAAATCTCAGGGTAGCTAAGTGCAAAACATTTCTCAGTTTTCTCGACTTCTGTTTTAATAAAGACTGGTGTAGTTTTCTCTCTGTATTGTCTATCTTCATTTCTGTTGCAGCAAAACATTCATACAGCATGATGCTGCCACCACCGTGCACAACAAAAGGTTTGGTATTAATAATCCAATCTTTGGAGACTGGTTTACGCAACGCATTTTTTGGAATCATACTCACAATAATAGAAACTTCCTCACAAAAGATAATTCACATTTTAATTAACAATATACAGTATTCTATCGGAGCTCCTGATTCATGAATCATTGACCTTTTTACTGTTACTAAAGCACATGCTCAGTCACTATGTTTCTACACAGAAAGACACCAGGTCCAACCGGGGATTGAACCCAGGACCTTCTTGATGTGCGGCAACAGTAACCACTGATTCATCATGCTGCCAAATCATGTCTACTTCCAGTCTGCTTAAATACACTAAGTCTAAACAGTGTTCATACCTAACTCTGTTTTAGCCGTGCTCTGCAGTCACTCCAGCACCTGGGAACGTTACATGTCGCTACCACAACGTAAAATACCAATAAAACAATTTTACAAATACGTTTGTATAAGAGGCAGCCCGGTGGCGCAACTGGTAGAGCTGCTGCCTCTCAGCGAGCAGGTCTCTGGTTCAAAGCCCGGTCCAGGGGCCTTTCTGGGTGGAGTTTGCATGTTCTCTCTGTGCATTAATAAGGGGCGGCCGTGGTGTAGTGGTAATGGCAGTCCTCCCCCGATCGGAAGGTTGGCGGTTCGAATCCCGGTTCCCCACACCATGTGTCGTTGTGTCCTTGGGCAAGACACTTAACCCCGAGTTGCTCCCGGTAGGACTGGAAAGCGCCTTGCATGGCAGTCTGCTGCTACCGGTGTATGAATGTGTGTATGAATGGGTGGATGGTTGGTATTGTAAAGCGCTTTGGGGCTCCTCATAGGGGGCTGGAAAGCGCCATATAAATAAGCTCCATTTACCATTTACCATGCGTGGGTTTTCTCCAGGTACTCCAGTTTCCTCCCACATACCAAAAACATGCATGTTAGACTGATTGGTAACTCTAAATAGTTCCTAGGCGTGAGTGAGAGCGTGAACGGTTGTTTGTCTCTATGTGGCCCTGTGATGGACTTGTGACTTGTCCAGGGTGTCCCCCGCCCCCTCGCACAGTGACTGTTGGACGTGGGCACCAGCGACCCCCGTGACCCAAAATGGAAGAAGCGGGTAAAATAAATGGATGGATGTTTGTATAAAACAGTCAATAAAAAGAGCAGATGTAAAGGACCAGCCGGAAACAGCTGGGAAACAATTTGGGGGCGTGGTGTTGGATTTTACGCATGTGCAATAGTCGTCGTAAACAGATCAATCACTGAGATCTGATGCACCTTTTCACCAGTTAAATGCTGTAGCTATGTTTAGAAACCATTACCTGGTTCGACCCGATCCAGTCTCACAGATCTAATAACGCTCACTGCCTCACAGTTTGGTCTTTTCTATCAGACCATCAACCGTGAGCCTTTTCAGCATCGTGTTCATTGATTAATTATTTAAACTACTTTTGTGGCAAAACCTGTTCCGCAAACTAAAGTATTTAAGGAAACTTATGACTGTGAGACAACAAAGAAAGGGTTGCACACTCCAACTCCGTATGTGTTTTGAACTTTATTTATGCAAAAATTGATTAATCAAAATATGAACCGAGCAGTTAATATGCATATGAAGCTGAAGCCTCAATGTTTATGCCCAATGTGCCTTACTGCATATGTCACTTTTTGCCTCTATAACAACATCAACTACTACCTCATACATATACTGTGTACATTAACTCATACGCTGCTTTGCCACTTTGCAAATGTCAATGCTAGAAACCTTTAGTTTATTTTAGTTATACTTTTTATACTCTTTTTTTATACTAGTATGCAAAAACTCAGGACAGTATTATGTTCATTAAATGTTTAATGTTTTAGTTTTAGAGTTGGTGTAAATTTTCATACTCTTATACCACTATGCAAAAAACTCAGGACAGTGTTAGTTTTACTATTTTATGCTTATGTCTATTATTATATGTTTCAGTGTTTCAATGTTTAGATGTTTACTGTTGCACCGAGGGACTGAGAGAAACGCAATTTCGGTCCTGTGTATGTCCTGTACAGTACATATTGCAGATCTGACAATAAAGTTGACTTTGACTTTGACTTTATTATATTAAATGCTGTCACGTACAACATAAACCATCTCCATCTCAGTTTATTGAAAGCAGTCTTGCAGATCATCTCTGCTCTGTTACCTGATGCGTTTAATGCATTGTTCCAAGCTGCTGGTGACCTCCATGACCCAGCCCTGCTCGTATCTCTTCCTCAGCGGAGCCTCGTCCACCTGCACACAAACCCCACAGCATGTCTGCTCCCCCTGCAGCCACTTTTACTGAGGAGAAGCCAGAAAGCTGCTTACCTCAGCAATCACACCAATGCAGCCAGCGATGACCGCAGCTTTGGCCTGAGCGCCGCTCATTCCACCCAGACCAGAGGTCACAAACACTCGCCCCCTCAGGTCATCAGTGCCCAGGTACCTCCGGCCTGCATTCAGCACAGTCAGCTGCACCGAGAGGCATGAGGAAATACACCATTTACAACATTAAACATGCACTCATTTGTATTTTATGTTGAAAACTGAGTATTTTTCTTGCAAACCAAAGTGCCATGAACAATCCCCTGAGGTCCGATGTAGCAGTAACTCCCTGCTGTCATTTGACCGTACCTGTAAAAGCACAACATTAGAACTATGTCCATTTCTGAGCACCTTCAAAGCACCTTAAAGAAAAAAAAAAACACCTTACATTGATACTCCGAGTGCGAACATCTTCTCATACTGATCTCTCGAGGAGTAATTTGGAACAACCTTAACGGATAAATAAATGTTTAGCCTTGTCATCGTAGTGTGCCTTTTTCACACCCGACTCGTGTCCTGCAGTTACCATGCCGTTGGTGATGATGGCACGAGGCGAGGAAGGCAAGCTGGGGAACAGGCCCATGGGATGTCCGCTGTACATGACCAGCGTCTGCTCCTCGGTCATCTCACTCAGGTAGTGCATCACGAGGCGGAACTGAACTCATGAACAACCACGACACAAACCTGAAACTTCTGTCTTCGTATGTTTGTATAGAAAACGTGGCAGGGCTTACCTGGGCCCAGTTACTAAACACCTGCCCATTCCCTCCGTACGTGACAAGCTCCTGGGGAAACTGAAGAAATTTAAAAAAAATTAATTAAAAAGCTTCAAGCAAGACATTTATTTATTTATTTTTCAAAATAAACTGATTTAAAATTTGTTAGTTGTTCACCTGAGCAACCGCTGGGTCCAGGTTGTTCATGATCATCAGCATCATGGCTGCTGCCTGGCGTGTGCGGCAGGGATACTCATCTATAGGATGAGCTCTGGGGCGGAGAAGGAAATAAACATCAGGCGAAACAAACAACTGCAGCGTTCATCTTCTGCTGCAAACGCAAATCCTGCAAAGGTGTGCATTGCTGCAACCATACGGTAAGGGCAGACAATAATGTTTTTAACTGTGTGTGTGTGTGCATGTGCTCAAAGTGTTTGTCTGTTAGCAAAATTTCTCAGACAACACTGAACAAATTTCAATGAAACTTGCAGGAAGTGAGCGCTGCACGTTCATGTACAGCTGATTAATTTTTGAAGTCAGCCTGATGCAGCCAACTGAACTTAAAAAGAATAAAAGTGGTTTTAACCCAAACAGTTTAACGGATATTGTCCTAATATTTGGTGTGGTAGTAGCTGAGAGTCATTTGGTTTTGCTACTTTGATATCTTTGTTTTTAACTTGTAAAAAAAATCTGTATTTCTCTCTTATGTTAGTCTATTGTTGATTGTTCAAGGAAACTACTGTTGCTGTTGTCATCATTCTTTAGTTTGTAGACAGGTCTCTCTTGTAAATGAGTCCTCGAGGCTCAATGAGTTTAATCTGACTAAATAAAGGTTGAATGAAAAAAAAAAAAAACACAAACTCCAAGCAACAACAGATCATGAGAGGTCACACAAGGTCACGCAAAATGTTATTTTGAAGGTTTAACTGTCATTTCTCAAGACAGTTTGGTCTCAGGTTCAAAACAAAGTGGAATGTGAGGACAGTCTGTAGAATGTGATCTTTCCCATATGTTCATTTAAGATGCACTTTATCTAGTACATTTTTGGAAATGTGGCAACGTGGCAGCAGTTTCTAAACCAGTAGTTCTCAAACTGGGGTCCACGGACCCCAGGGGTTCGCGAGCCGGTGATTGGGGTTCTGAAAAAAAAGTGTGTACGGTAT
>JBBPBX010053706.1:0-23749 GCA_038048925.1 Garcialebias charrua | reverse complement strand
TTCTCTTCAGCACTCTACTGAGAAATTTAATAAAATATGGGGCCTTTTCTTGATACATTCCAAAATATACAATAATATTTCAGGTGAATTCTCTGTTTTATTTTTTTGTGCTCTCTGTTTTTGTCAGGTTTAAAGATGTAGTGTGTGGACATAGGGCAGTGACCTGGATAGGAGTGAATGGGATTAATTTTTAATGAATTTTTGTTTGTGTTTATTTATATAAGTTGTTTAAACAGACCATACGTATAACATTTTTTGTACCCACACTTTCTTATTTGTATGTATAAAAGGAAAAAACTTTAATAAAAAAAACAGTGATTAAAAAACTTAGCTTTCATTTCATTCACTTCTTCCTCCTTAATCTTATTTTTCTGAAGCCATTAATCTTTTAAGTAAATGTGCCAACAGGAAAGTTAAACCTAACTTGTCTGTTTGTTTAATTTGAATTCTTGTCTACAGTGGTTATTAAATCAGAACTAATCTTGATACAATGTTTAATGTACTTTTATGATTGTCTCAATAAAAGGTTCATCTTTGGTGGATCAACATAAGTTGACGTCTCTCGTGAAATTACATTTGTCTAGTCACAGTTAAATAATTTAATCCTGAAAAAGGTAGAACTCGCAAATGAATTTGGGTCGGATCAAATCTGCTCCAACTTCTTTAGGAATATTGTACTGGTCAGCAAACTGACAAGTATTATATCCCTTACATATAATTGGCACCGCTCGGTGTTCAGTTACACCTCTGATGATCTCATTCCTGATCTTATCCATCCTTGTCACTCCTAAGGAGAACCTCAGCATCTTCATTTCTGCTACTTCCAGTTCTTTCTCCTGTCTTTTTGTCAATGACACTGTCTCCAGACCATAGGTCTCACCACTGTCTTGTAAACTTTTCCTTTGACCTTTGCTGACACCTTTTTGTCACAAATCACTCCTGAAACTTTTCTCCATCCACTCCATCCTGCCTGGACTCTCTTCTTCACCTCTTTACCACATTTCCCATTTTCCTGGATAGTGGACCCCAAGTACTTGAAGTCCTGCACCTTTGTGACCTCTGCTCCTTGTAGCCTCACTGTTCCACTGGCCTCCCTCTCATTCACACACATGTACTCTGTCTTACTACGGCTGACTTTCATTCCTCTTCTTTCAAGTGAATACCTCCACCTCTCCAAGTTCTCTTCCACCTGTTCCCTGTTCTCACCACAGATCACAATGTCATCTGCAAACATCATAGTCCATGGGGATTCCTGCCTGACCTCATCTGTTAGTCGGTCCATCACCAGAGCAAACAAGAAGGGGCTCAGAGCCGATCCTTGATGCAATCCCACCTCCACCTTGAAGCTATCTGTCACTCCTACAGCACATCTCACCACTGTCCTGCTGTCTTCATACATGTCCTGTACCAGTCTAACATACTTTTCTGCCACTCCAGATTTCCTCATGCAATACCACACCTCCTCTCTTGGCACCCTGTCATATGCTTTTTCTAAATCCACAAACACACAATGGAGTTCTTTCTGACCCTCTCTGTACTTCTCTATCAACATCCTCAAAGCAAAGATGGCATCTGTGGTGCTCTTTCTTGGCATGAAACCATACTGCTGCTCACAGATAGTCACCTCTTGTCTAAGTCTTGCTTCCACAACTCTCTCCCAGATCTTCATCGTGTGGCTCATCAACTTAATTCCCCTGTAGTTGCTACAACTCTGTACATCACCCTTGTTCTTAAAAATGGGAACCAGCACACTTCTTCTCCATTCCTCAGGCATTTTCTCACCCTCAAATATTCCATTAAATATTTGAGTCAAAAACCTCACTGCCATCTCTCCAAGACATTTCCAAACCTCCACTGGTATGTCATCAGGTCCTACTGCCTTCCCCTTCTTCATTCTTTTCAGAGCTTTCCGGACTTCACCCTCACTAATCTTTCCCACTTCCTGGTCCACAGTTTCTATGACCTCCACTCTTCTTTCTCTTTCATTCTCTTCATTCATTAGCTCCTCAAAGTAATCCTTCCATCTTCCCATCACACTCTCCTCACTTGTTAGAACATTCCCATTCCCATCTTTAATAAGCCTAACCTGCTGCACATCCTTTCCAGCCTGATCCCTCTGTCTTGCCAATCGGTACAAGTCCTTCTCGCCCTCTTTAGTGTCCAGTCTCCCATACAACTCATTGTACGCCCTCTGCTTTGCCTTAGCTACTTCCCTCTTTGCTCTATGTCCCATCTCCTTATATTCCTGTCTCCTCTCTTCAGTCCTCTCACTGTCATATTTCTTCTTGGCTAATCTCTTTCTTTGTACTTTTTCCATTATTGTGGCTCTTTAATTCAGCTAAATGGATCATAAGATAAAGACTGAGATTAGGCTTTAACTTCCTACAGTATGTTAAAGTTTATACTTTAAGATTGATATATTTATATGTTACTGGTTAGAGTCAGTTATTGCCAGTAGAATATTTAGGCACATGATACCTTGTTTAGTTGGATTTCTCAGGGTACTTCTACAGTTCTTGTCATGTCAGATGTCATAAAACAAATACAGAGTGATGCACTTTGTGTCTGTGGCTACATGAACTGTATAAAAGTATTTTCAAGGTTTGCCTAAAATGGATTTTCTTATTTCGCAAATAAAGATCATCCTAGTCTGAAACTGGCGTGAAAGGCACAAACGATATGCATTAGTTCAAGGGATAATGGGCTTTAAAGTTAGTGGTAACACTTTAATTCAAAAACCAGCTTGCTGTAAACATCAAAGGCAAATAAAGAAACTTCAATATATTCAAAACAGTGCAGCAAGGATCTTGTTGAGAGTTCGTAAATTTGAACATATTACGCCCATTCTCCATAACCTTCATTGGCTTCCTGTCGCCTACAGAATTCAGTACAAAACTGCTCTCATTACACATCAATGCTTACACGGAACTTCACCAGATTATCTGAAGGATATTCTCATTCCATACTCATCCACCCGTTCGCTGCGGTCACAGAACAGCAATCTCCTTCACATTCCGAGAACCAAATTAAGGACCATGGGAGACCGGGCTTTCAGTGTGGCTGCCCCCCGCCTGTGGAACTCTCTTCCTGAATGTCTAAGAGCCCCACAGTCTGTGGTTGACTTTAAGAGCGACTTGAAGACCTTTCTTTTCGACCAAGCATACTCTACCTCCTCATGATTCTACTTTTGATCTTAGCTGATATTGTTATTGATTTTAATTGTTTTATTATTTGTTTTATTGTCATTTAATTCTGTTGCTCCTTGTAGCACTTTGAGATTTTCATTAATGAAAAGTGCGTTATAAATTGAATTCATTATTATTATTATTATTATAATAAATGTTTAAAGAAATATTGCAGTGGAGTACGCGGCTGAAAAATGTTCTTGTTAAAGTAATTAGCCGAGTGATTTGGTTTGGGTTTGTTCATTATTCCTGGGTAATATGTTGCTGTCATAAATGTGAAAACCTAAAGGTGTTATTGTACCGTGTAGCAAACATTCAAAGTGGGGACTTTTTCTCGTGCACATGCTTTCACTGCAGTACCACAAAAATGTTTTCCATTTGGGCTTTCTTTTAGAAACAGAGTGGCAGCGCGTGTGTTTTCTGATAATACACTATTTTCTCCGTCAGAGTTTACACGTGGGATTCGGGGACTCAGAGTTTGGATCCATTCTTTGAACTGGACCTTGGCAGGACACACACACATAAACACAGAGTTGTCTGAAGTAGAAATGAACTTGGGATCTTGTAGGGAAACATTTACGTCTCTGTCCGTGGATCTTTCTTGATCCTTTTAGAGTGTGGTTTCTGAGTGTTGTGATAACAGTTTTGATGATGACTTCTTTAATCACTGAAAGCTGTGAGCGCTGGGTGTCTGTCAGGCTGGTAAACCTTTTGAAATTATGTTTTGGACAGCTTTACAGGGTTGAGCTATGGTCTTTAAACTGTCTGGAGCGCTCACTGTCTGACAGCAAAGTGTAGAGAAACATTTTTATCTCAGCAGCTGATTATTCTGTCACTCCCTTCTCCGACGCCCTGGCACAGTATGTCTCTCACCTTCCAAGGGTTGCAATTAGCATATTTCAACAATAGAAACTGATTATGTTTGTGCAATGCAGAGCACATTTTGTTTAATTGATCTAGCATTGATTAGTGTGTTTACAGGTAACATATCACACAGTGGGAGTGCTTTATTCTTTTGAGCTGAGCAGCTTTTTTTCTTAATGCACTGGAAGTTTGTGAAAGAACTTACAGTAGAAGTGAGTCAATTGTCCGTAGCTGAATGCAGCCTTCTGACTCACGGGGTATCAGAGGAGGGATAGTGTGTCTCTGCAAAGCAGCATTGTAATGATAAGATGTTCCAGGTCTCTGGGCAAGGACAGTCCTGAAACATGCATGACATCTTGTTCTCTATGTTTGGAGATTAATGTGCTCTACACATGAGAGGCTTGTTGTGTAAGTGTGTGCCCTATGGAAAACGTGTTTTTAGACAAGAGGTGACATTGTATTGCACACCGAATTTTGTAAACTAGATGTTTAAACTTGCATATGTTTTTCCTGGACTCAATTACGATTATTATCAGTGGCAGTCTGTGGTGATATTGGGTGGGTGGGCTAGCATGTACAATATAAAATCCTATTGAACACTTTTTGACAATGAAAACTTTTAAAAAGTTTCTGTTGTCCTCAGAGCCTGGTTTGCTCAATTTGTCTGAATATAATAAGCTGTTTTTACTTTTTTAATCTTATATCATTTATTTATTAACTTCATTTATTTATTTACTTATTTAATCTTAATCGTCTTTTATTGGGCTTCTATTTACCGTAATAAACTGTATTTTTTACATTACTGGTGTTTAGTGTTTTGCTTAGATCCTTGTACTGTATACTGTTTCTTTTTATACTTCATACTTTTTGGGTGTAACTAGGACCTTGAGTACACAATTTCGTTCCACCTCATGTACCACATGTGATGTGAATGACAATAAAAACATTGAACCTAAAGAATAATGAAAAATGCTTTCGAATTTATTGATAAACACAAATAAGTCAGCAGAACTTTGTCTAACTAGAATAAGAAAGTGGGGCAAAAAATGTCCCATGTATCTTTACCTAAACTACCATGAAGCCCCCATCACTTGTTGGTCTTGATAATGTGAAGGCTTTAAGTGGGTCACTGTCTGCAGTGTATTAACAGAATATCATATCTGTCCATCTCTTTCTCTCTCAGTACAAACAAGTGGAGCAGTATATGTCCTTCCACAAGCTGCCTGCTGACTTCCGACAGAAAATCCATGACTATTATGAGCACAGATACCAGGGCAAGATGTTTGACGAGGAGAGCATCCTGGGAGAACTCAGTGAGCCTCTCAGAGAGGTGAGATAAATACACCCAACATGGCACTCTTTTAATTCCTCCGTGAAACAAATCAGCTCATAATTTTAATACCAATGAGTTCAATGAAGTACGGTAGCTTTTTAAAATTTTGGTCATACATGCAAGATTTTTTACACTTGCTCAAAGGTGGGCACCGCTAATTAAAAAATTAGTTCCACAATTTCTAAAACGCTTATTAATTTTTTTAGGTCCACAATTTCAAATGCACAAAGGCCTTATCAAAATTAGGGGAAGCTAATCTAATCCGCTATTTATATTCAACAATTTGTAGCCGGCAGCGTTATGCAATATCTGCACCACACTGCCAACTACAGGCGTATAAACTAATATACACCTCACCTTACCCTACCTTTTAACAGCGATTCGCTCCGGGTGTCATCTATTAAAATACAACTTTCACTCAGGGTCCAAAATTTTAAAAGTTGTTTAATGTGTGGAATGCTTTTCGACTGCTTCTTTGTCCTTTTTTTGTTTGTTTATTGTAGATTTTTCATTAAAAATGCATCGATAAACTTATTTTTAACTGTTTTCTGGAAAACTGAAGTGCCCTGCAATGCATTATGGGTATACAGATGACGAAGGTGCTATACAAATAAAGTTTATTGTTTATTATTTAATGATTTATTTTTAAGCCACAAAATGAAAAAGCTGTGAATTTGTGCTTGTTAATTTCTGTGCACATGTCATGTGCATGCATGAAAACCTTGATTTTCTTTGGAAAGAAATAAAGAAGAAATAAAAAAACATTTCCAGACACTATTTTACTGTATTACTGAAAAAACACATCTACTCAAAAATTGTGGTGGCCATGAGTAAATAAACACAATGTGATTAAACAAATATATAAAAATATAAAAAGTATATACACAACAAAATGCCTATAAAACATAAGCTGGTGAAAATTCTCAGTCGTCCAGGACATGATAAAATCAAAAAAGGCGTTCAATACAAGATCAACTGGACTTTATTTGTTGCAGAAAACGTTCAGAATGGCAGCTGTGAGACTGAAGTTTTATGCGTTTTATTAGTATAAAACTTCTTCTCAGTCTTACAGCTGCCATTCTGGATTGAAAAAGCCTTTTGGATAAAGGGTGAAACGTTTTCTGCAACAAATAAAGTCCAGTTGATCTTGTATTGAACGCCTTTTTTGATTATAAAACATGAGAAATAGAAAAAAAATGTTTTTAGTCACTTAGTGTAACAGTTTTATTCCCTGCCCTTCCTCAACTTCAGGCTACTCTGACTGTTCTTCTGTGCTCATCTCCAGCTGCACTGGAGGGGATGGGTGTGTTATATTTGGTGAACAGATCGATGAGTACCTGCTCACCCAAAAAGGCAGCATCGGTCAACACCACGTTTAAATCTCAAATACACGGGTGTGTCGCCACGGCATTTATACATGATGAAAGTAACCCAAATACATAAAACTAACGACTCGCCGTCGAATGGTCGACACAAAACGCACAATAAAATCCTTCGGCCACGTTAATTTGGCTTGAAACAGCTGGGTTTTCTAAGGATTTCCATTAGTAACCCACAACCAACCGGCAGACACAGTTAGCGTCTATAGGTACTCAACAGATTTAATGAAAAGTAATAAAAATACATGAAAATAACGACTCACCGTCGCGTGGTATACACAGAACACAAAATAGAATCCTCCGGCCGCGTTAATTTGGCTTGAAACAGCTGGGTTTTCTAAGGATTTGTCCAAGTACCCAGCACAAACAGCTAGCCACGGAATTAGCCTCTGAGTTCACCTCTAACCCGGAAGCTGTCGAGATGGAATAGTCCATTTTTAGTAGGGGGATAATGAAATCAACCGTTTTTTAAATTGCTTATTTAATGATTGTTTTCATCGTAACTATAATTATTTTTATGTTAAATGTAGATTAACAAGCAGGATCAATGTTAGGAATTAGGTGACTGGCCGGGGCGCGGCGGGGCCGGGGCCTCATGCTGATGGGATCCCCAGGCATTTACCTACATGGTAGATCCCCCCCTCTGCTCCCTCCCCCCTCCAACCCTCCCTCCCCCTCCAACCCTTCCTCCTCTCTGCTGTTTACGGTGGGGAAAAAGGTAAAACAAGCAGCATTATGAGCTTGTAAATAAGTTTATTGGTTTTTACTGATAGATAATTAGTTATTAGCGGTACTGCATTTTAAATAAAAATAGCAGAAATCCGCTTATGAATTATAAAAGTTAGTCAATTCACAAAAACGCTGACAAAAAGTTTAGGTCCACTGTAAGCGGAATAGCGATTTAGCGCTCCCTAGCGTTCATTCGCCCACCTTTGCACTTGCTGTACTCTCATTTGTCTTTAATACATGTGCATGTGTGTGTGTGTGTTTTAGGAAATTGTCAACTTTAATTGTCGCAAGCTGGTGGCGTCTATGCCTCTGTTTGCCAATGCAGAGCCAAACTTTGTGACAGCCATGTTGACTAAGCTACGGTTTGAGGTTTTCCAACCACACGACTACATCATAAGGGAGGGCACCATCGGCAAAAAAATGTACTTCATCCAACATGGAGTATGCAGCGTCATCACCAAGGGAACCCTTGCAATGAAACTGTCTGATGGCTCTTATTTTGGAGGTGGGGGACCATTTTCGAATTTTCACATTTAACTTATTTTAGGTGTTGCTTTTTTCACATTTGCTTTTAAGCTTCTTCTTTCTGTTTCAGAGATCTGTTTATTGACGAGGGGTCGGCGCACAGCCAGCGTGCGAGCAGAGACTTACTGTCGGCTCTACTCACTGTCTGTTGACCACTTCAATGAGGTGCTGGAGGAGTATCCCATGATGAGGCGAGCCTTCGAGACTGTTGCCATTGATCGTCTGGACCGAATAGGTAAAATAAATAAATAGTTAAATGAACACAGCAGATAAAATTATGCTATTAATGCAAGAAGTTGACAAATGTTCTTCTACAGCAAACACAAGAATGGCATGTGACTTTCATGCTCTCAAACTTAAGAAACAAAGTATGTTGTAAATGCATGACAAACAAAGAAGAGATTTTAATGTGGTTAAAAAAATGAAAAATGAAACTAAAATGCACTAAAATAAAATGAATGTTACTAAAATGGCTTCAGGACACAGCAGTGGTTAGAGTTGTTGCCTCTCAGTGAAAAGGTTGCAGGACTGCCTCGTAGCCTCGGGCCTTTTTGTGTGGAGTTTACATACGACTGTGCACATGTGAGTTCCCTTATCAGTCAGTCACTCGGTGCAACATAGATGCTATGGGAAATTGCGCTCCGCGCGATTACCTGAAGGAATAAAATCACGCCTTTACGGCAGGGGAGTCAGCGTCACGCCAGAGACCCCGCCCTCTGGGTACTTAAGGCGCTGACGCCCATCCTGCTTTCTCTTATTGCCCTTTACCTCGCTTAAACCTGAACTCAACTCTTTTTGCGGGACTTCTCTGTGCTTCATCGCTCGACCAGAGGTGAGCTTGCTCCCTACACAGGGCGTACAGAGAATTCTTCCTGCGTACTGCCGGGCTAGCGAAAGCTAGTCTGGCACATTTTACCTTAACCCCAAAGTTTTTTCTTCTCCTCTCTCCGCAGACTGCTTCGCTCAACGGCGCTAAACTGCGTCACATTGCTACCTCTGCGAATTTCATAGCAGGCTAGCCAGCGAAAGCGACGCGACAGAGGAGACGTCTCAAATAAAAAGAAAAAGGATTTTGGAGGGACTCGCTCACCTGATCTCGGACATGCCTTCGGAGAAAGGAAAGCGAAAGACAAGACTTCCAAAAAAAGACTGGCAGGACGGCGAGCCCGACCTCGTGAGCCTGCCCCAGCGGATGCGGTTTTTCCCTCTCTGCGACGGACACCCATGAGGCCTGTCCTGTCTGCCTGGGAATGCTACACGCGAACATGGCGCTGGATGCGCTCGAATCATGCCCACACTGCAGCCAGATGCTGGAGGCTGTGAGGAGGCACCAGGCGGACTTCGTCGCCAAAGCCATGGGCGCTGCTGCGGCGCTAACAGACCCGGACACGACTGGGCTTCTCACTCCTATCCCGGAGCTCGAGAACATGGCTCTGGAGGACAGCACCCAAGGCAAATGGGATGACAGCCAAGACGCGCTGGCTCCCATCGGGGACTTAACAGTCAACTTCGACACTCGAGGCTTGATGAATGAGGACGAACTTTCGATTTCAGCTCAGGTCAATTTTCTGCTGATGACGCCGACCCTGAGTACGACGAACAGGGGGGAGACCTCTCTCACACCCCGGCGCCTGTGCTCCCGGATACTGACTTTTCGATCCCTGCTCTGTTCGACTTGTGTCACAGAGCAACGGACGCGCTACAGATCCCATGGCCAGAACCTCCACCACGTCAACAAGTCACGAGGTTGGCAGGAGATTATTTTTACTCAAAACAGCAGTCCGCCACGAGGCAAAGGATACCCATCTTTCCGGATTTCCTCACGGAGCTGACTCACACCTGGACCCAACCCAGGGCTCCCATGCTGCTGCCGCTCTCACAGTTCCTCGACGTGGACGGGATGGATGCAGCGGGCATAGCCAACGTGCCACAAATGGAGGACACACTGGCGTCTCACCTGGCCCCCAGGTCATCCGGGACGAAGCCAACTTTGCCCAGCAAAGCCTGTCGAGCCTCGGCTTCTCTGCTCGAGAAATGCTATAGGGCTCAGGGCCTCGCGGCGCGCGCAATGAACGCATCCGCCATGATGCAGGCGTACCTGGTTGAAAAACTGCAGGAGCTCCAGGTAACAACGGACAGACAGGATGCCGCCAACCTGCTGGAGGAAGCACGCAGGGCAACAGACTTTATGCTCCGCATGATGGGGACAGCAACTGTTGCTCAAGGCAGAGGCATGGCTGAGGTGGTCATCGCACAACTCCATCTGTGGATGACTCTAACTGACCTCCCGGAGGGACAGAAAATTCCTTTTCTGCACCACTCGATAGAGCCGACGGGATTATTCGGAAAAGCTCTGGATCGAATTCAGACCAGACTGGGCCAGAGGCGCAAACAAGATGAGGCTCTCCGGGTAGGCATCCCCAGAAGAGCCTTCGCCCCCCCAGGGAGTCAGCTGGGAGCAGAGCCCCGCAGCCTCGACACCACTCGACCACACGTGTCCCACTGCAAAAGCGGCCGGCATACGAGGCCGAGCACCGGCGGAGACCACCGCCGGACCCGCCTCGGTCCGAACACGCTTGGAGTAAGAACAGATTTGTTCCCCGCCAGGCGGTCAGACATAGGGCCTCCTCGGTGAACTGGGACGCCAGACAGAAACGGGCCTGACAAACCAGGCCCTCTTCTTGACTTTACACGATCACCCGCCCACGCGGTACGGGAAATGATCTTTTCCCATCCAGACTTTGTTTGTAACATGGTACAAAAAGCTGGTGACTTTACTTTACGCACGAATCATGTTTTTTCTGCTGTGAGTGGCATAAAGTGGTGGCCGTGGCGTAGTGGTAATGGCAGTCGTCCCCCGATCGGAAGGTTGGCGGTTCGAATCCCGGTTCCCCACACCATGTGTCGTTGTGTCCTTGGGCAAGACACTTAACCCCGAGTTGCTCCCGGTAGGACTGGAAAGCACCTTGCATGGTAGTCTGCCGCTACCGGTGTATGAATGTGTGTAGCATTCAATGTGTGTAGCACTTTGAGATTTTCACTAATGAAAAGTGCGTTATAAATTGAATTCATTATTATTATTATTATTATTATTATAAAGTCAAATATGTCGTTACACATAAGCACGAATAAAGCTAAAAAAAAGCCCCTCTCTGTTTCTTGACTCAACCCCCCCCTCCCTACAACAAATAAAACACAGTAACATCAGTAGCACGGTCCCCTCTGCTCTTCCAGCCGACATAAAGGGCGGGGGTCATCATTCCCCCCTCCCTCACGGCTCACGGAGTGTTAGTCTAATCAATAAACCCCAGCTGGGTGCCTCGGGTCTGTCTGCAACAGACAGTGCCATAGGTTCCCGGGAAACAGGCCCGTTCGTCCTCACAGAGACAGGTAAGGGGGGGTCACGTGTCCCAGTTCCCGCCCGTGGTAAATCACAGGGCAGGCAATACACAAATCAAACGATCCTGTGTCACGTCCGCGCTCCAGGGGTGCGCGACGACAGAACCTGGCAGCCCACCTTCTGGGCCAGCTCCTATTCATTGGATTCCAGTAAGTGACGGGGGGGTTACAACAGAAGCCCACAGGCCAAAACCAGTGTCACACGTTCACAAAGGAAGTGGTGATGATACTGCAGCTTGTGTAAACACTCAATGCAGAGCAGAAATGGCACCAGGGCTAAATCAGATTCCTCTTCCTTCTAATCGAAGGGGACTGGACTTTCTGTCACCAGCCAAACAAAAAACCGTTCAACCCGGAGGACTGTCTCGGACAGCTTCACATCCGTCTGCTGAAACTGCCCACTTATCCTCAGTGGGCAACGTGCCCTGCTCAAGCAATGATCCTGCAGCGTGTGACCGCGCTCGCTGCACTGAATCAGTTCTGCTATTAAACGAGACCCCTCTATCAGGTGAAACACAGCCTCCCGGAAGTTCACCAGGCCCCAGGGCACTGATGAGACCGGAGAACAGTGATCCAGACCCAACTACGAAGCGGGCTGGAGTCAGGAGGTCTGCTCGTATCCAGAACTTGCACCCACTCCGAACCATGACTCCCAACAAGAACAGGAAAAACAGGCATTCTGTTCCGCTTTTGGCCAATAATGTCAGCAGATTGCCTCTGCCTCCCAACACTCTCGATGAGAGAGGTATGGAGGTGCATCTGCAGGAGGGCCTTCTCCCTAACCTGGTTGACCCTCAAAGGGCCACAGAAATCAGGACCATCGAGGAGGAGTTGGCCCTGCCACCTGCTCCTCTCCAGTGACCCACCACGTCACCAGAAGGAACAGCCTCACCACTTATGCTGAGAGCTGTGGCAAATTTCAACTTGGAGGCTGAGAGGAACAAACTGGTGGCCTCAGGCCTGCCCGAGAACGTGGTAAATACCATTCAAAACACAAGCTGTGTCAACACAGTCTCTCTACGCCCGGAAATGGCATATTTTTGAAGCTTGGTGCATAGAAAGAAATATTATTTCTTATTCATGTGACTTGGTCCAGCTCCTCACCTTTCTTCAAGACCTGCTTGAGAAGAATCGATCTTTCTCAACCATTAAGGTGTTTTTATCAGCTATTTCAGCTTGTCACGAGGGCTGGGGGAGTAGGACGCCTGGCGCGCACTCGCTCATAATAAGATTTATGAAGGGCGTGCTGAGGAAGAGACCCACTCAGCAGGATTGTGACCCCTGGATGGGATCTTACTCTGGTCTTGGGCCTCTCTGTAACCCCCCATTCGAACCACTGAGCGATATTAAGATGGATCTACTATCTTATAAGATCGCTCTGCTTCTGGCTCTGTGCTCGACAAAACGTGTGGGTGACCTCCATGCCTTGTCTGTACACCCAATGCGTACCAGGTTTGCCCCTGATGAGTCAAAGGTCACCCTAAGGCCCACTCCTGCGTATATCCCTAAGGTCCTGACTCTGAACCCCAGAAGTCTGGACTTTGATCTCTCTTCTTTTCCTCCTGCTTTTGTCCTCACTCAGAAACAGAAAAGGCTGAAGGCTCTCTGCCCCATGAGGGCTTTAAGCACTTACATGCAGAGAACAGCTGAATGGAGAAAAACAAACCAACTGTTTGTGTGCTTTGCAGCACCTGCTACCGGAAAGGCCCTATCAAAGCAGCGCCTCTCACACTGGGTGACTGAGACCATTAAAAGGGCGTACAGTAGCAAAGGTCAACAGGTGCCCTCTGGAGTGCGTGCCCACTCCACTCGAGGCCTGGCCACCTCGTTGTTGTTCAAGGGTGTACCAGTGGCAGACATCTGTGCGGCTGTGAACTGGAGCTCTACAAATACGTTTGCAAAGCATTACAGTTTGGACCTTACTGCGTGTGATGTCACTCAGGCTGTCCTTTCTAACACACAGTAGAAAGCGACCTTGAGATGCCTATTGAATAAAGGCGGACGTTCACACTAGGATGCATTTTACTGAGCATTTCAAGGGCGTGAATGAATTACGTTCCCATAGCATCTATGTTGCACCGAGTGACTGACTGATAAGGGAACTGAAAGTTATGCACCATAACTCATGTTCCCTGAAGGAAGGGAACGAGGTGCAACATACTTGGCCCTTTCAATGCTGAAAGCTCGGTGAAGTGCATTTTAGAGAAAGTAGGACGGGCGTCAGCGCCTTAAGTACCCAGAGGGCGGGGTCTCTGGCGTGACGCTGACGCCCCTGCCGTAAAGGCGTGATTGTATTCCTTCAGGTAATCGCGCGGAGCGCAATTTCCCATAGCATCTATGTTGCACCTCGTTCCCTTCCTTCAGGGAACATGAGTTATGGTGCATAACTTTCAGTTTTCTCTAGACACTCAGGTTTCCTCCCACAGACCAAAAACATGCATGCTAGGTTCATTGGTAAGGTAACTCTAAATTGTCCCCAGATGAGGGTGATAAAATGAATACAGTAGTTGCTTGTCTATCGCCTCATGCATTGTAAAGTTCGGTCCGGCATGGACTGGCCATATTGCAGCCCCGATTTTCCCCGGCTCTGGTTTTGTTTGCTTTTAGCAGAGTACCGCTTCGATGTGGGCAGGACTTTCATAGCAAGACCACATAAATTTCACCTCAGCAATAATGACACCTCATTGTTTGTCCAGAGCATTGGTGCTATGTTTTGTGATGCCATTAAAAAATGAGAAAAATATGAGCTCTCCCTATCACACAACCGGCTAGGAGCAAGTAACTGAAGAAAATGGTGGTAAGGAGCAGTCGCTGAGGGTGTGACTCCTCAGTGACGTGAACCTTATGGGTCAGCAAACCAATCAATGGCCAGCAGTCTGCTGACATCAAATCTGCAGCACCAGCCCAGCCCGATTGGAACCCCAGGTCTCTGGGTTCCACAAACTGAGCTGAAACTGGGCCAGACTGCCCAATGCCAACACTCAAAACCTGGAGCAGTCAGGCCAGTCCAGGCTGGGCCGGTCCTTACAATGCACAAGGGCAAATATGTGACCCTATGATGGACTTGCAATCTGTTCAGGGTGTCCCTCGCCTCTTGCACAGTAACTGCTGGAGATAGGCACATGTTCTTTATGACCCAGAAATGAGAAACAGGTAAAGAGGATGGATGGCTATTGCAAGGACATAAATTTAGATATAAGATGTAAAAGGATATGTACTGTTCAGTGAAACTGAACACAGACACAGTAACTATAGATGAGTGTACAGTGTGAGGCCTCCTCTTCCCTCAGTGCTTGTTCTGTTAGAGGACATCACATGCTGTATCTACTGCTTGTTTTCTCTTTAAAAAAAATTTTTGTTTGGTTTTTGCGTGCTCAGTCTTTTAATGTCCTTTCTATTTTGTCCTCTTTGCAGGAAAAAAGAACTCCATTCTGACGCACAAGGTTCAACATGATCTTAACTCCGGTGTTTTCAACAACCAAGAGAATGAGATGATTCAGGAGATTGTCAAGTACGACCGTGAAATGGTAAAGTTAGTGGACCTGCAGCGGCCACGGGCCATGTCTATGACCCCCTCAATCGGTGGGATATTTGCCCCTCCGGGTCAACCACAGGCAGGCTCTGCTATTGCCACACTCCAGCAAGCGGTGGCCATGAGTTTCTGCCCCCAGATGGCAGGTCCTTTGGTGGGTCCAGGGACTTTGCAATCGCCACGCATGGTGCGAAGGTTCCAGGTGATACAGAACGTGTCCAGTCCGGTATCTATGTCTCCCCTTCAGTCTCAGTTGCCCCAGACACCTGGAGGGGCATTTGGATCTGCAATTTCCAGCCCGCCAGTTCAAAGCCCGCTCACAGCTTCAGGACGGACTTTTCAGTATATGGCAAGTGTAGGACCGTCTGGTTCCCAGTTGTCCCTTGTGCAGCACCATGCACCCAGTCCCACACAGACCCAGCAGAGACCTGCCTCACACAAGAGCACCCACTCCCTTCATACAGGCAACTTGAGCCAGGACACCCGAGTCCTATCTGCCTCCCGACTTTCACTTCCCCAGGAGGGAACGCCACAAGCTTCCTCTGCAGCTCCCAGCCCTCCACCCTCCACTCGCACCTCCAACTCCTCCATTGGCCCCTCTCAGCCCCCTCCCCACAGCTTGCCAGGACCCTCAGGGGTGGGGAGGCCAACAGGAACCCAGCAGAGGGTTGCCTTTGTCTCCACACCCACTCCTGGTGGACCTACTGTAATGGGGGCAGTAGCATCAGCTGCTGGATCAGGACCTCCAGACTCTGCGGCTCCCAAGAAAGATTCAATTGTCAGCCTTCCAGAGCTAGACTCTGCCAGATCCCGGCTGTCTTCCAACTTGTGACCCTGGTGGAGTTCAGGAATGAGGCCTTTTTTTGTAGGAGAATCTGTTTAGTAAAGGTCAGTCCAGCTGATCTCTCAGCTTGTAAACTGACCAATCAGCTACTGCCAGCGCCACTGGTCATTTGACCTGGATGCACTGTGTGCTGGCCTCAGCAGAAAGAAAAGAGCTACTCGACGTCTAGGAACACATTGGCAAGGAGTCTATAGAAATATGCTAGAATAAAATTAAGGTTGGACTGGTCTGGTCTTCTGTGCCAGTACTTCTAGTCTTAGTATCACCCCTTTCACTCTGCTTCCAAACACCTACTGCATATCGCTGTCTTTACTGTAAAGATATGAAGAAAAGTATGATTAATGTACCTATTGCATACTGTGTAGAATCCATGCAATGCAATCTAGCAGGAGCTGGACTTAAAAATGAAAATCAGGGACTTGAGATCAAACGACAATGACATTTAAAAAAATGTTTTGAGTGTATTTTATTTTCCTGTAAAAGCTGTCGTAGCAAATGAACACTCATCTTCATATTGTTTAAAATAGTAGTGGAATTAGTGGTTTAGACCGCTGGTCGATCTTACATCAGTGTGTAAATAGTTGATGAAAAAGGTAAGGAAGGATATTATGTTCATTGTATCTACCCAAACCAAAGTTGAGCTTAAACTCCATGTCTGGTCGTGTCTGTATCAACAACAACAACAAAAAAAAAGATAAAAAAAAGAAACATAGAAGAAAATGCCATTTATTTAACTGCCTTGATTCAACGTTAGAAGCCATATATTTGGTTTGTATGTATGTGGGTGTAAGTGTGCGTGTGTGTGTATGCGTGGGGGGATTTGTTGATACGTTTTGGTTCCATTTTCAGAAAAGGGACTCACACTCTCCCTGATGCATCGTCAAGCTTGACTGGTTTGACGTGCTGACGGTGGCACTGCCCTGTTTTCGTGACTCATCTGAAAAGTGGTCAGCTGTTTGCTCAACACACTGATTGTAACCTTAAAGGCAAAGATGGTTAAACAATCTGAGCTTTATGGAAAGGAAACATCTGTGAACAACCCATACTCTGTATACTTGCTTGTTTCTGTCTAGGTTCATTGATAAACACATGCAATATAATTCTGCAATACTCTACCCCGCCTATATATAAATACATATATAAATATGAATATCTATACTTATGCTGTACAGGAAAGTGTTTCTTCATGTTTTCTTATTAATGTAAAATCTTAAAGAATCCAGCAGCTGTTGTGGCTTCACTTGAGGCGTTGTAATCCAGTGACCATGTTGTTACCTTAACCAAAAATGTTTGAGGGGATGAATGGATATGTTGCAGTGCCATTTTTCTTTTTCAAAACGGACTGGACAAACAACTTAAAACTTGTTCAATATCACATTGGGAATTCATTTTTGAGCCCAGAAAGTCAGATCCTCAGAAACTTTAAATTCCATTTTAAATTACCTGTATTTATTCAGTAAGTTAAATAGGGGGGTTGGTGGGCTTTATGGTCCACAAACTACTCACTTGTATAAAATATTTATGCACCCAAGTCACCTCAAACTTTGGTGAATGTCTATTTTAGATCCACAGCAATCCTTTGGTTGAAAATGCGAGACTGGGCCGAGGCTTTAGTTAATTTAATTTTAAACATTCTGATCCTGTTCAACCTAAAAATCCTTCTCTCGCTGAATGTATGCCATATGAGAAGGACGACAGCTGATCAGTTATAAACTGCCATGTAAATAAAACTACAGAGATTTAGGAAGGATTTTGATGCAAAAGGGGGGTGGGCATTGCTGTATGAGATGCTGAGTGTCTGTGAGATCTTTTTCTTTTTTTTTGGGGGGGGTGGGGGGTGTATCACCAGTTTGAACTCCTCTGTCCAAAACGAGCACTGAGGACATCCAGTTAAGCACCTTGTGTTGCACTACAAGCTTGCAATCATAATGAAAATCAATGCACCGTGCTCTTAAAACGGTTGCTGTACTTCTCCTGGACCCACTATCTGGTTAAAGTGTGAGGACAAATAAAGGGAATCCAATCGGGATTGCAAATAGGCAGCTGATTCATTGTGTTAAGCAAACACAGTGTTCAACTTTTGCAGCTCTGAACATTGATCCGGAGCCAAACTGTAAAATCAATCCAATGGACATTTCACTCAGGTTTGCTACCTTTTCAGAGACATGTATTGATTGCTGCAATGTGGCTTTTCATTCATTTATGTAGACTTGTTGATTGAACCATCTTATGTAAGAAAAAAAAAATCCCTTTGGATTCTGATTGGCACAGGGGAGTCACATCTCTGCGATTGTTGTAAGCATAACTTTCTGCTGAGAGCTAAGTCTTAAAACAAGGTGCGGCTGATTGTTATTTATTTATTTTTATCCAAGGGCTTCATTACATGGCTTATAAACCCTGGCTCATTGTCACAGTAGACTGCTACACTTTTCTTTCTCATCAAAAACATGCACTAAATAAACCTTGTTCTTTGTCATCTATGGGTTACAATACTGTTCCCACTTCATTAGCAGCAAAGAAAGTTTGTATTGTTTCATTAAATTATTCTATTTTATTTTTTCCTATATGGGAAAGGTACATGCCAAAACTCCAATATGATTGTGAATGAAGTCTGAGTCAACGATTTTTGTGCTCTTCAGTACTGTTCCAGTGTGATCGGTTCGTCCTCCCCCCTCTTTCTTTTTGCTAATACCAGAGTTTGCCCTATTAAGCTGCTATCAAGACTGTGCGGAAATGATTTGAACAAGTCCTCAGTCAGTGAGCGCCAGACAGATGATGAGTTAAAGAGCTAATGTTTCAGGCAATATCAGGCACAGTTTCTGTTTGATCACATCCACGTTTAATGGCTTGTCGTGTGTGAGTCTCTCCCACTCAAAGGGCGGTGACCCAGACACTGATCACTGTTTCAACTCTCAGCCATGAGTCTGACACAGCGCTGGACAAGCACATGCTATCTGCTTTGTGTCTGTGTCACAAGCGTGTTCAGTAGGTGAGTGTATAGCGCTGTGTTTGCTGGATGATGAGCGTTTGAACTGATTGTTTATTAGTTCTTCTGGACTTCTGCTGTAAAGTGGGACTGAACTTCCTCACACATGTGTGACACTGACAATTAGTGAGAATATCAAAGCTTCAAACGTCTCATTCTTGCTGTACCAGATATAAGATTTGAGTACTGAATGCCTTGGTGTTGGTATGTTAGCAAATCAGGGTATTATTTTGTTTGTTAATCTAGCTTTGGTTGATCAGTCTATTTCATTTTGTGTGTTTTTTCCATTTATTTATACAATGTGCCCCGTGCACATGGACTGTATATACCTTGTGCCTAGTACATCTAGTTTCCACATAGTCTATTTTTGTGGTATGTATGTGCCTGTAAAAATGCAAATATGTGTTTTTATTTCCAACTTGCAATATATGTAAAAAGAAAACATTAGATGAAGGCTATTATTGCTGAATTACAATGACAATGTCAATATTTATAATTTTCCCTGATACGGGAAACACAAAATTGCACATTTTTGTTGGGTTGAACCTTCCAACACCATGCGCGCTGTACTCTGTACATTCATGTTCTGTACACATGGTATAGCAGAGCTGTGGGGCACCTCGTTGTGTTTTAACACAACCTGCTGTATAAGATACATTTTCTACGGTGAGAGGGTGAGCTCTGACTGGCTCCTGGTGGATATTGGCAGTAGACATTAGCTTTTAGATAACTTGCTCTCATTTAAGAGCCAAAAATGGTTGAAAATAAAAAGCAAAACTGTGGCAATGCTTGCACAATGTTAAAAACATATCTGTGCATATACTGTACTAGGAACTATTACCGTGCTGTGTTGCACAATTTTCTCACACTGATGTTGGTTGCACACTGATCTGGTGTTGGCCATAAAAAACAAACAAAAAAAAACAAGAACAAACCTGACTCTGGAGCCACCACAGTCTTGAGCCTGACTCCAGGTTGAGTTATCTGACAGAAAAAAGCAGAGTGCATGCTTGTATTTTTCTCATCCAAGAAGAGTTCTTTGGATGATTCTATGTGGGACCTTCAAATTTAGACATTGTAATGTACTAATTACTGTACAATTTTTTTTATTTAGTCTAACAGGTAAACTTTTGTGTCGTAGCTACTGTAGCCTGCTTAACTTATAAGCCTTCTCTCTGCTTCAGGACTCTGTGTGCTTGAGTTTGTGTGCGCGTGTGTGTGTTCCTGTGCCTTTCCTTCTATAATGTTGGTCCCACTTGAGAAGACGATGCCATTTAGGGGTTTCAAAACCGTAAGTGATGCTGAGAGATGCCAGCACAAACAGAAAAGGGTTAAATGCCCACGACCATAATTGCTCCACAAAAAAAAAAAAAAAAAAAACTGAAACACTGAAAATCCTTTCTAGAAACATCTCCAGCACATCCCTAGACTTAGTAGCATTCCACAGCCTGCACAAACTGCTTGGTGTGGGCATCCAGACAAACTTTACCAGCAACATGTAGACAACAGCACAGATATCTGATACAACACGTGTTTGCTCTTTCTGAAGGCCAGTCTGCAACCATCTCAGGCTGTGCTAGGCTTCTGCTCATGAAAAAAGAAAAAGGTTCAAGTATTACTCAACTCTAGCTCTGTCTTAAGGTGATGTCTACTACACAGGGAAAACTCAGCTCCTAGCCCAGACCACAGCGCTCCCAAATCAGTCTCAGAGGATCAAGGGGATGCTTGGGCGATGTATGTCCAGTCCCTTCAGACTGTGATGCACAGCTGGCGGCCGGGGTGTGGAGCTGATTTCATCCTGTGTCCAAAAGGCTGTCTTGTCCACCACATGTGCTGGCTGACAACGCAGAGCCACACCCTGGTCTATCTCAATAAGCTGGTCTGTCAGTCAGTGGCAATGTTTAAGCATTCGTTAACAGACAATACATTGTTGTGCAATAAAAAGATGAGCGCATTGGCATACTTATCTCTCTGTGTGTATTCTTTTTCATCAGTGTGTCTTTCTTTGTATACTGATTTACCTCCTGTTTCACTGTTTCTCTGTATTTAAACCTTTAACATACCTCCTGATGTTACACAAGTAGCTGGAAACACAACACACTCCAACCTTGCTAATTGGCCACCCCACACTCTCGTTGCACCCCACATCAGATGAGATCTTTCTCTCTGCAGACAGGAGCTCTGCTGCATTCTTGATGAGATGTCTGAACTCAAACTAACAGCTTCCCGTCAGTGTGTTCACGTGCACGTGAATATGCAGTGCTTTGCGCCACAGTAAGTGAAATTTGTTCCATGACTAAGAAAGCTGAAGTGCACATGAAGGTAAACAAACAGGTGGCAGTTGTGTAAGCGTTTGTGTGTGTGAAAAGGGTGGGTGGGTTTGTGCGTCAGAGAAGAGGGCAGTCCAAGGACACCGTCCTCTGGCAGCTAGGGAGAAAAACCCACCCATTCCCTCCCTGTCTACATCCTTTCTTTTGCGTGCATACACTCACGCAAAAACACACACACAGCTGTCGGGATCCTTAGTGATAATGCACATAGCACACTGAGATGGAAAGATTCAAATTATGAATGAATGAACAAGTGAATGATTTATTTGGTCATATATCAAAAAGCTGTTTCAAACAAATAAATGAATAATGAAACCATATATGACCAAAATGATTAGGCAGAAGCCAGAGGCTTATTGTACCTCTCCTTTCAATGTATCAAATTACAAGCTAGGAGAGATTTTGACACAGAGTTTCCCACCTCCTTTGTTGCGTCCTCAGGTCTACATGCCGCTTGCACAAATGTGGGTGAGTCCATCCGCAGTGCGTGTTTGTACTTTTACCTTGACGTGACACAATGTCCTCTCTCCACCACTCTATTGACACACAGGCACACGCACACACATTCTCATTCTCTCTCTCTCTCTTTTATTGTAATTCAATGAGGAAGCAGGCAATGTACTGATAGTGGCTGAAGGCAGATACTACACCAGGCTGGGAAGCTTGGAGTCTGAGTGTAAATTTGCATCACTTATACAGTATAGGGCTGAGAATCGTCCTCTACCTCGTTTCCTCTGTACTGCTAGTCCTCTACATTGTCCCTGGCTGTCCTACTTCAATTAATCATATCATACTCCCCACCCTCGTCTTTCCAACGGATGTTTACCTCCAGAGGGCAATTTGCTTATTTAGCTCCTGGTATCCTTGTTCGTTTCCATCCATCTCCTTCTACAAAGTACTTTCCCTGTGCTGCTTGGCTCACCCACTTTTCATCAGCTTTTATCTGGCCATTTTAGAGCCATTTGTGTCCCCCTTCACACTTTCCCAGGAAGCAAGGTCAGCAATTTCAGTTCTTGCAAGGCACAAAAAACAGGTGCAGATTACAATTCATTTCCTCACAACAAAATGTTCCAAATTTTCACGTCTAGAGTGTACAGTAAAGATTGCAATTTGAAAGGGGAAATGGAGACACATTAGTGGTTGGTTTGCACTTTTATCTACAATTACTAATTGAACCCTCATCTGTGCTGGCCTTTTGTAGAGTTTTTATGTTTTCTCCATTCCTGTATGGGTTTTCCCCAGATACTAGAGCAGGGGTGTCAAGCTCACCTACAAAAGGGGGCCAAAATTAAAACCTTTTTCAGACTAAGGGCCAATTGCAGAATCTAGATAAACTCAAATCAGATACCTAGCATCTTTTTTGGTCACAGGTGAGGTTCCTCAACAAGAGTTTGATTGGTCCCATTTGATGTTCTCTGTTGAGCTTTTGACATCATAATCAAAGGTTACTGGAAAAAAATCAAGAGATTTAAGTATTTTACGTTTCACATATCATGTTGGGGGCCAGATAAGATGTCAATGAGGGCCCCATTTGGCCCCCAAGCCTTGAGTTTGACACAAATATACTAACTAGAGGATTAGCCCACCGTACAAGAGCATGCATGTATTACTGGTACATTAACTGTATGGTCTTGTTCTTATTTTTGTCTGAGTGGGCTTTAAATGTGATTAAAAAATAATTATGGGCACATCTAGTAACAGGATTACATTGAAAAGCAAACAATTGAAATGATGAATAAAAACCCTAATGACCTCCTTCATGAATCATCACTTTAGTGTAGTGAAGAGGTCTAAGTGCAGCAAGGATTTTGTTGAGAGTTCGTAAATTTGAACATATTACACCCATTCTCCATAACCTTCATTGGCTTCCTGTCACCTACAGAATTCAATACAAAACTGCTCTCATTACACATCAATGCTTACACGGAACTTCACCAGATTATCTAAAGGACATTCTTGTTCCATATTCATCCACCCGGTCTCTGCGGTCACAGAACAGTAATCTCCTTCACATTCCGAGAACCAAATTAAGGACCATGGGAGACCGGGCTTTCAGTGTGGCTGCCCCCCGCCTGTGGAACTCTCTTCCTGACTGCCTGAGAGCTCCACAGTCACTGGTTGACTTTAAAAGCGGCTTGAAGACCTTTCTTTTTAAGCGAGCCTACTCTGCCTCCTCATGATTCTATCTTTGATCTTAGTTTTTTTTTTTTTGACATTATATTTATTGAATTTTTTATAACAGAAGTGAAACAAGTGACAACAATATGTATAACATATGATTCACGTTAAGTAACTTAATCCCCAAAGTAAGCTATCCATCCATCCATCCATCCATTTTCGTCCGCTTATCCGGGGTCGGGTCGCGGGGGTAGTAGCCTAAGTAGGGAGGCCCAGACTTCCCTCTCCCCAGCCACTTGGAGCAGCTCCTCTGGGGGAATCCCAAGGCGTTCCCAGGCCAGCCGAGAAACATAGTCCCTCCAGCGTGTCCTGGGTCTTCCTCTGGGTCTCCTCCCGGTGGGACATGCCCGGAACACCTCACCAGGGAGGCGTCCAGGAGGCATCCTAACCAGATGCCCGAGCCACCTCAACTGGCTCCTCTCGATGTGGAGAAGCAGCGGCTCTACTCCGAGTCCCTCCCGGATG
>JBBPBX010053705.1:0-14171 GCA_038048925.1 Garcialebias charrua | reverse complement strand
CACTAGTTTCAGTAGTTTAATTCAGGAGTGGAATGCATATCACCCGCCACCAGAGTTTTAAATTACAGTGTTGTAATGAAAGGAGTCAAATAACGTGATCTGACTGACGCAGTGATCAGTTAGCCCTCAGAGGACGTGGTAGAGATTGCACTCAGCTATGAGTTTTTATCCACCTTTGTGTTAAGAAGATCCATTAGCTGTGGCAGCCATCTTTAATAATAATAACAAATAATAATAAAGTGCTATGTGTTGTCATCATTGTATGTTTCCATACAAAGATGAAATTGGCTCTCTGCATTTAGCCCATTGCACCTGGATTCATTCAACCTTCATTTATACAGGCTAGCCCCGTTGAGTCACGGGGACTCATTTACAAGAGGGACTTGTCTCACTCACACCAAACAACCATCCATTCACTCTCTCACTCACACCTAGGGTCAATTTAGAGTCACCAATCAGCCTAACAAGCATGTTTTTGGTCTGTGGGAGGAAAACAGGTGAGCTCCCAGGTGGAGCAGTGGGCAGCTATGTGGGCTGCCCAGGGAGCAATTTGTGATTGGCGTTTTGCTCAGGTACACCACAGCATGTGGAAGTGGCTGGGGATTGAACCTGGGACTTTTAGGTCCTAAGTTGGCTGCCCTGCCTCTGCACCATCTCTGCCCCAAAACTGGGTACACTTCAAAAGTTAATGGGCTATAGATGTACATCCAGCAGTTTTATGACAGATGATCTCCTGATGGATGACTGACGCTCCATGAAAACAACACAAGTCAGACGTGATCATTAGTTTTAATTTACAATACAATACAACTTTATTTATAAAGCCCTTTAAAACAACACCGCTGGCCAAAGTGATGTACACTAACACAAGCATAAAAACCATAAAATAAACTGAAACTGTAAAGTAATGAACCGTTAAAATCCTTAAAACAGTAAAATAATTAAAAACAGTCAAATCAACATTTCAAGTTGAGTTAAAAGCCAAAGTGTAATGATGGCACCATCTAGTGGGCATCCCTTGTCTGTACAACTTTATGTCATCTCATTTGTTTAATCTGAGTCCCTCCTTTTGTTCCCAGGTTTTTGTAATTGTGTCCTGTCTTGTCTGTGTATGGACCTTACCAAGCTCCGCCCACAGGGCCGCGTTTCATTGGCTAATACCCATAACACGTCACAGCGCAGCTTCCACGTGCGTGCCGGTCTCACAAAACAAACGCTACGGTAGCGTTTGTGAGACCGGCACCACATGCTACTTACATTGCTAGCTAGCATACGTGCAGAATTTTTCTGCGTCAGGGCTGGAAAAATGCTCCTCCACCGTCAGTGGGGTATCTGTACAGGAGATGTCAGGTACCCTGACCGTATTTGTGGAAGTAAAATTCACCGTTTCCCTATATGTGAAACTGAATGCCTTGCTTGGATCAAAGCTTGTGCACGACCACAAAACTGAACAATTATTTCTTTCACCAGCAGAGAAGGGTTGACCTGCTTTTGAAACCTGCTAGTTAACAACTAGGGATGGGGCAGATCCGATCCAGTATCGGTATTGGTATCCGATACCAGCATTATTTAAGTATCGGGTATCGGATCAAACCTGCCGATACTTTTCCGATCCAGCTTCAAAGAGCACTTGTGTTCAATCACAATCTGTGACTGCCCTTTTTAACATTGTGTGAGATAAACCCAATGAAGACACTCTTAAGCCTTACAATAAGGGGGTTCCCTATTGTAAGGCTTAAGAGTGTCTTCATTGGGTTTATCTCACACAATGTTAAAATGAATAGTTTGGGTGCAAAAGTTTCATTATACAGAGTCAAATACCTGAACAGTATCGGATCGGGAAAGTATCGGTATCGGTCGAAACTGAGTTAATAAGTATCGGTATCGGATCGGAAGTGAGAAATGTGGATCGGTGCATCCCTATTAACAACACGCTGTCACGATGAGAGAAAGCCACAGTTCACTGAACGTCCTGGAAGTTGGGAAGAAACAGCTCTGCTAACGCCACATGAGCTAGCTAACACAACGAGCTCTACTGTCGATTTCACCTAAAACTGCACAAAATCGTGACACGAAGGCTGGATTTTAACTAACACACCGGACGGCTGAGCTCGTTTGCCCTCACAAAAGTCGCTGTCGGCGTGTTTAGCAGCTAAAGCAGCAACGGCTAACCAACCATGAATGGAGATTACAGTTAGCATTAGCTTTGCGACCAAGGCACACAAACTTTTGCCAACAATAGAAATCGCTGATTTCAAAAGTAACCCTCAAAACCATGAATGCCTGACTTACCCAGCCTTGCAGAACAATAGGCATCAGTGATCCTGTCCACAGCTGTAATAACTGCCTGAGCGTGTGAGGAGCTGATGTTTCCTGTCCACAGCTGTAATAATGCTGAGCCTGAGCGTGTGAGGAGCTGCTGTTTTCCCCATCAGACGGTAGCATTAGCGGTGACGCGCACGCTGTTTGGAGGCATCGCGTGGATCAAACAACTTGATAACGTCCAAAAAAAATAATAACATGAACTTGTTGGTTCCCCTGTCCATTGTCATGGCTGATATTTTGTTGGAATCTGGCAGAAATGATACACTATTCGACTCAAAAATACCCTGCAGTCAGTCGACGCCATGTTTTCCATTGACACCAAAGCTGCGCTTGGGAGACGTGCAGCCATGTTGGAGCTTAGGGGGCGTTTCTGGGCGGAGCTTGGTAAGGTCCATAGTCGTTCTGAGAGTCTTGTCCTTGTCGCGTCGTAGTTAGGTATTCCCTATGTGATCCTGCTAGTCTGCTCTGTTCCTGTTTCATAGTTTCTATAAGTTTAAGATGCCACGCCAGCTCTTTATTTTCTTTTTATTAAAGTATTTATTTTTGTAATTCTGAGTCTGAGTCCCTGCCTGCACCATTGGGTTCGTTTCCTGCCTAAAACCCTGACACAAAGAGGAAAAAAAAGTGTTTTCAGAGAAGATTTAAAAACAGGAAGTGATGTCAAAGGCAGCTCATTCCACAGTTCAAGGGCAACGACTGAGAACGCTCGGTCACCACTCAGCCTCCTCTTTAATTTTTGAACGACCAACAGCAGCTGATCTGCTGACCTGAGAGAACGTGAGGGAACGTACAACTGGAGCAGGTTGGACAGATACTATGGGGCGAGACCATGAAGACATTTGAAAACAAACAAAAGAACCTTAAAACTAATCCAGAAACAAACTGGGAGCCAATGTAGTGATTCTAAAACACGGTGATTGTAACGACTGGCTGAACCCACAGTTGTACGAGACCAGGATAAAGCCAAAGCTCAGACTTAGAAAAAAGTCACAGTGTTTATAATTCACAGTGAGGAATAATTTACACTTGGAATCCCTAGAGTGCCTGGAAGAGAGAAGAGGGTTAGTTGGTTCTAGTCAAGGGAATAAGTAGACGTTAATGCTCTGCTGGTCAGCTGGTTTTAATCATAGATATCATATATAGAACACTAGATACCGCATGGCCCGCTCTCGCCTATTGGAGCTGACGAGATTTCAGGCAGCCATCTTGAAGGCGTCCACCGCTCCAAGAATCACCTCCAGGTGACCTGTGGCGTTTCTCCAGGTGGGCTCTGAAGAAGTTGGTGATCAGGCTGGGATCTAAGATGAATGATGAATCCATGACCTCTCCTCAGGGCCATAGCCCTCCCAATCGACCATATATTGAAACCCACGGCCTTGGCGACGAACGTCCAGAATGGTCCTTACAGTAAAGGCTGGGTGGTTGTCTATCAGTCGGGTGGGTGGAAGGAGGTTGGAAGGTGGGCACAAGGAGCTTTCGGAGACTGACTTGATTTCGGAGACGTGCAATGTGGGGTGTATTCTCAGTGATGTGGGGAGTTGGAGATGTACTGCAGACTGATTAATGATTTTGGTGATAGGGAAGGGTCAGATGAATCGGGGGGCCATCTTCCTTGGGGTGTCCTTAATATTAATGTCCCTAGTGAAAAGACTATTTGACCCACCTGATATGACGGGGCTGCAGAGCAATGGCGGTCAGCAAATCGTTGGTTACGTATTGTAACCCCAGATTCTATGAATGTAAGCGTAGCCCTTTAAAGGCTGTCGCTATTGGGTTTACCCGCGCCTTACGCCATAACACTGTGTAGTGATACACACCTGCCCACTAAATCTGAGTGAAAGACATTAACATCATTTTATTTCATTAATTTCAATCAAAACACAATTTAAAACACAAGAGACTCATTCTTTTACTTTGTGTTAATTCCATTATATCAAATAAATAACCTTGTGTTATGTGAGCATTATTGAATTCAATGTTTTATAGGCAAATACTCTGTTTTAATTCAAACTAGAATTAACAGCTCAAAATCCTCTTAATGAATGTATAATGATGCATTTTTTCTCTGAAACCTGCAGTGAAGGACAGTTGACACTGTTTATCTCAGTTAGTTTGAATTTAGGACGCTAATCACTTCACAAGAGACTTTTTCTTTTTGTCCTAATTAAATAATCAGAAGAATAATATTTTTTGTGTTATCATCAGCATTACTCAATTGTTTATAATTGAAGACGCTGTTTAATCAAAGTTACAGGCCAACAGTGTTCGCTAAAGTGTGAAAACAGTTTTTAATCAGTTTTATCATAAAGCTGGCATCCTAAAACTAACACTTTTATCCTCCCTTTCTGACATGATCTAACACTTGACCTGTTCCTCTCAACCCCTCCTGACTCCGCTCTCACTCCCCCTTCCTGGTCGAACAAACCAATCGGGAAGGAGTGAGTAACAGGGTCAAATCTTCTATAAAAGTCTTTACTTCCTGTTTCTTCCAGTAGTTCTAAGAGTCTGCTGGAGATTTTGAAATGAAATTATTTTCTCTTTAAGCTATGGGACTTTGACCAAGCACCAAAGGTCTAGTTCAACAGCCAGAGTTAAAAGAAAGACTGCTGTTGAACTCACTCAAGCTTTAAAAGCTCCACTTGAATGAATGTTCCTCTCAAGGAATACTCTTGTTCTGAAAACCAACCAGGAAATTCCGCTTTTCTGATCTGATTAACATGGACATCCGGAGACACTGAAACGGAAAAAAACGGACAACTGGACCCAAGAAGATTGATCATCTTTGAAGGTAACGAGTCGTCAGATGTTTTTCCAAGTGTACCGACGGCTAGCGAGCGTCTGCCGGAAAGTGTGCAATCTCTAGTTTGCAACACATCTTCCCAAGATAACTCCTTGACTCTAACTTCCCTTTATCCTCCATCTCACTTCTCCTAAACTTTATTTTTATTCTTGGTAAATGGTAAATGGAGCTTATTTATATACAGTAGCGCTTTCCAGCCCCCTGTGAGGAGCCCCAAAGTGCTTTACAATACCAGTCATCCACCCATTCATTCACACATTCATACACCGGTAGTGGTAGCCTGCCTTGCAAGGCGCCATCCAGACCTACCGGGAGATGTCGCCCCAGTGAGGTGTCGCCTCCATTATCCACCCCGCGACTATTCAGTGATCCTTATCACAGTTATCTACATCGCCCCTGATGCTAATGCTAAAGTCGCCCTAGAAGAAATTCATGACTTAATCAGCTCGCTGCAGTGTAAATACCCAGAGAGGCTTTGCATTGTTTTAGGTGACTTCAACCACGTGAATTTAAAGGACTGTCTCCCAACCTTTAATCAACACGTATCCATAGCAACACGTGGGAGTAACACCCTCGATCACGTCTATACAAATGTAAGAGGCGCGTACACAGCAAAGCCACGCCCACCGCTCGAGGCTTCTGATCATTTATCCCTCCTCATGGTCTTAGCACAACTCCCCCCACTAAGACGCTGTAAACCAGAACAAAAGGAAGTAAAAATTTGGCTCCAGGACAGTGGTACCATCCTGAGAGACTGCTTTGGAAAAACTGATTAGAGTGTTTTCAGGTAGGCTGCTGCTGATGGAAGCTCAGTGGACCTGAAACTTTATGCATCCTCAGTACTGGGTTATATTAACACATGCTCTGAAAATGTATCCATAAAAAATATGTTAAATCTCAAGCCCGAGATACACTGAAGCAGACTCCGTATACGGAGCCGCTGCTACACTCGGCTTTCGTTCTCGCGTAGATTCTCGTGTTTTCGCTCCAAATTCTAACGTCATTTCCTCCGTACCGTCACTTCCGATCGTCACTTCCGCTAGTTTTTCGCTCCAAACGCTCGCGTTCTCCTTGTTGTAATATGAGCAGCTGAGCACGGAGTGCTTTTCCTGCAGCCCACAGCCCACCACAGCCCACCAGGGAATATATAAAACATCGCGCACCCAGGTAGGACCTGAATTCATTCATTTCATTCATCGAGTGAACGGAGGAAGAAGCGGTTACTTGACTTTAGGCAAAAAAACAAAAGAAAAGGCCCGATCAGCGATAAAAAAGAGGAATTTATTTCATTTGTGTAACATACAAAACAGTCCGGCGCCGGGGAAGTTTAGGTCAGACACCGCGCATCGCGTATGCGAATCGCGTATGCGTAGTAAAAAAATACTTTTGCGCGTACTTGCCCTGAGGGGCTACGCGGGGCTACGCTGCGTACGGGGCGTACGTACGCTGCGTATTGGCGTATCGTGAGGACGCTCGAGTGTATCTCGCCCTTCACCCCAACACAAAACCCTGGTTAAACAAAGAGGTTCGCACCCTGCTGGTAGCCAGGAACACTGCCTTCAAGTCTGGAGACTCAGAGGAGCTGAGAAAGACCAGGAAAGAGCTGGTTGCTGGCATTAAGAGGGCCAAGGCCACACAGAGTGCATTGGTATGCACTCTGTGCATAAGCAGGCATATAAAGAACATCAGAAAGCGTACGCCTATTCTCTTAAAGTCCATGACCCACCATGTTTTCAAATTGCATCGCCATTAATATTTATTAGTTTATTTAAAAATAATACAGGAGCGTTTATTTATATTGTAGAGAAATAACGCTAAATGTGTTATTTCATGATTTATAGCAGATTTTAGCAGAAGCTCCGGGAAGATCTGCCCCTCTCCAAATATGGGCATTCACATCACTAAAGATTCCGCCTTGGAGTTACAGGCGGAGTTATAATAAGCCTTCATCAACTTCCATGACCGCTGCTCTAAGAGAGGAAAAAAAAAGAGAAGCGGTCGCTCACTGATGTCTGTCATATTCTGAGCAGCATCCACGTAGACATACTAGTTTAATTCGCTTGATCGCGACAAATTCATTAATTTCCGCATCGGCTTTTTATTCTCTCCCCTGACCAGACAGGTCGGGAGTAGAAAGGCAGCCGCGGCGCGGAGCTCTGAGCGCGCGTGCTCTCCCGTGCTTCCCCGTGCTCCAGCAACAAGGCTGGGACAGAACCGAGCCCCGGCACGAACTTCAAAGCTGACGCAGCGGAACGGGGAGCCAGGGAGAAGACGGGAGAAGCCGCGCGGCTCGCTCCTCTCTGGGCAGAGGAGAGGAGAGCAGCCAGCAACAGTCGCAGCGGTGTTATATCTTATTAAAAAGGTCTATAAAATAAATAAAAAATAAAAACAGAGCACTGGTCCAGCTGTACACAAAAATGCACCAGGAAATATGCAGTTTTACTCTCACTCTCATAAACCTCCATGGAAACTCATCCCTTCCTTCTGGGTGGAGACGTGACAAAAGTCACTCCACACTTCGACACTTTTCGGCCGCGTTTCCGGATTCATTCGGGACTCGGTTGTTGTTGTTTTTTTTTTTAACCCTCGCCTGGCCCAAATGCAAAAATGAAAATAGACGAAATATTCTACTACAGTAATAGTTCAATATGGTGAATTGTTACTGTCATGGTGGATGTTGTCCTTTAAAGAAGCACGCTCCAAATATTATTCTAACATCATCAACACCTGCCCTGGAAACTCTAAACAGCTCTTCTCCACAATAACTCGTCTGCTTAATCCCATTAAACAAACTCTTGAGGACTCTGCTCAAAAATGCGACCTGTTTCTTTCGTCTTTTAAAACCAAAGTTGACACTATCAGATCTCAGCTCCACAACCTCCCTGTTCTCAGTGTGCCACCTACCCGTCTGCATTCTGGGACCCTAAACAGCTTTGACGAAGTTGTTCAGAGTGAGGTGGAGGCCATCATCAAGAAAATGAAGCCTTCATCCTGCGCCCTGGATCCTTTCCCCTCGTCTCTCATAAAAACCAATCACTTTGCAATAGGCCCACTAATCACTCAAATAATAAATCAGTCTCTACAATCTGGTCATGTTCCACTGCCTCTAAAAACTGCCATCATTAGGCCTCTTCTGAAAAAATCTAATTTGGATCCCGACATTTTTTCTAATTACCGCCCAATTTCACACCTCCCTTTTCTGTCTAAAGTGCTGGAAAAAGCTGTTGCTGCTCAGCTGCAGGACCACCTACAACAACACTCCCTGTATGAGAAGTTCCAGTCTGGATTCAGGGCAGCTCACAGTACAGAGACTGCATTGCTGAGGGTTACCAATGATGTCCTCTTGGCTGCTGACACTGGCTCTCCCTCCATCCTTGTCCTCCTTGACCTCACTGCAGCCTTCGACACTGTGGACCATAGTATCCTCCTCCACCGTCTTCATGTGGAGGTCGGTCTCTGCGACACCGTCCTGGACTGGTTCAAATCTTTCCTCTCCAATAGGCTGGAATGTGTTAGTCTTGGCAACGCCACGTCCCAGACAGTCTGTGTCTCCTGTGGTGTCCCTCAGGGGTCGGTTCTGGGGCCCCTGCTGTTTTCCCTTTACATGCTGCCTTTAGGTCAAATTATTAATCAGTTCAACATTTCTTTTCACTGTTATGCCGACGATACACAGCTTTACATCAGGACTGGAGCATCCTCATCTTCCACCTTGTCATCTCCATCTTCACTCACTGCCCTCTCTGCCTGCCTGGAGGCAATTAGGGCATGGATGAATCAGAACTTTCTTCAATTAAACTGCTCCAAGACTGAGGCCATACTGATTGGCACCCCTCACCAGGTACAAACATCTCCTATAACAACACTTTCCTTTTCTGGACAAGACATCCCCCTCTCCACCTCTGTTACTAATCTTGGAATAAAAATGGACTCCAATCTTACATTTGAAAATCACATTAAGCTTCTGTTTAAAACTTGCTTCTTCCATCTTCGAAACATCTCCAGACTTCGCCCATCCCTAACTTTTTCCGATGCTGAGAAGCTCGTCCATGCTTTTGTCTCCTCCAGGCTCGACTACTGCAACTCCCTGTTTATTGGAATCCCTGGCAAAAACCTTCAGAAACTTCAATATATTCAAAACAGTGCAGCAAGGATCTTGTTGAGAGTTCGTAAATTTGAACATATTACGCCCATTCTCCATAACCTTCATTGGCTTCCTGTCGCCTACAGAATTCAGTACAAAACTGCTCTCATTACACATCAATGCTTACATGGAGCTTCACCAGATTATCTGAAGGATATTCTTATTCCATACTCATCCACCCGGTCGCTGCGGTCACAGAACAGTAATCTCCTTCACATTCCGAGAACCAAATTAAGGACCATGGGAGACCGGGCTTTCAGTGTGGCTGCCCCCCGCCTGTGGAACTCTCTTCCTGACTGTCTGAGAGCCCCACAGTCTGTGGTTGACTTTAAGAGCGGCTTGAAGACCTTTCTTTTCAACCGAGCATACTCTACCTCCTCATGATTCTACTTTTGATCTTAGTTGATACTGTTATTGATTTTACTTGTTTTATTGACATTTAATTCTGTTGCACTTTGTAGCACTTTGAGATTTTCATTAATGAAAAGTGCGTTATAAATTGAATTCATTATTATTATTATTATGCACAGAGGATCGAGGGACCGGTTAGGATGCCTCCTGGACGCCTCCCTGGTGAGGTGTTCCGGGCATGTCCCACCGGGAGGAGACCCAGAGGAAGACCCAGGACGCGCTGGAGGGACTATGTTTCTCGGCTGGCCTGGGAACACCTTGGGATTCCCCCGGAGGAGCTGCTCCAAGTGGCTGGGGAGAGCGAAGTCTGGGCCTCCCTACTTAGGCTGCTACCCCCGCGACCCGATCCCGGATAAGCGGAAGAAGATGGATGGATGGATGGAGGATCGAGGGACAGTTCACCTCACAAGACCCACGGAGCATGTGGAAGGGCATCAAATGCATAACTGATTATAAAGGTAGGAGCAAACAGTGCCCCAAAGACCCATCTCTGCCTGATGCCCTCAACAAGTTTTATGCACGGTTTGAAGACCCAAACAGACCACCCAGCACCAGACTTACCTCATCACCAGATGAAGAGCATCTCAGCGTGACCGCAACAGAAGTGAGGAGTAGTCTCAGAAGGATCAAACCTCATAAAGCAACTGGACCGGACAACATCCCCGGGAAAGTTCTGAAGGAATGTGCGGACCAGCTCTGTGAGGTGCTGGCTGATATCTTCAACACCTCACCTGCCCTGGAAACAGTCCCCACCTGCCTGAAGACCGCCACTATCATCCCAGTCCCAAAAAGCTCCACAGTGACTGGTCTGAACGACTATCGGCCGGTGGCCCTCATTTCGATAGTCGCAAAATGCTTCGAAAAACTGGTCATGGCCCACATCAAAACAACCGTCAACATCAACGAGGACCCTCATCAGTATGCTTACCATGAGAACCGATCAACAGAGGACGCCATCTCTTCCGTGGTCCACACTGCTCTCACCCACCTGGATCAGAAAGACTCCTACGTCCGTATGCTCTTTGTGGACTTCACATCTGCCTTCAACACCATGATCCCCCAAACTCTGATGGACAAACTACTGTATCTACACTTGGACTAAGCCCCTCCATTTGTAACTGGGTCCGAGACTTCTTAACAAACAGACCACAGTCCGTGAAGATCCACAACTTCTCCTCCTCCACCATTGCCCTCAGCACTGGCTCTCCTCAAGGATGTGTGTTGAACCCCCTTCTGTTCACTCTGCTCACATATGATTGTGCAGCTACCCATCCAGGTTGTCATATTGTAAAGTTTGCAGATGATACAGCGGTGGTGGGATGTATCACAAACAATGATGAGTCCAGCTACATGCAGGAGGTGGAACATCTGGAGAGCTGGTGCAAAGAAAATAACCTTCACATGAATGTGAAGAAGGCAAAGGAGATGATTGTGGACTTCAGAAGGAACAAACAAACCCACACCCCACTGAACATAAGTGGATCTGCGGTGGAAGTGGTCTCCAGCTACACGTACTTGGGGGTACACTTGAATGATAATCTCAGCTGGACCAACAACACCACCAGCCTGATCAAGAAAGGTCATCAGAGACTCTACTTCCTCAGACGGCTGAGACGAGCTTGTCTGGGTAGCCCAGTCCTCACCTTGAGTCCTCACCTCCTTCTCGGGAGAAAGGAAGACGCACGGACGTTTTTCTCCAAGCTGATGTACGTCCCGGCCATGCACCAAAAGGCCCACGTCTTCAGCAAAGGTTCAAACAGCACGTCAGCTGTGAACCCCTTCGAGTGTCACAGCTCCAAGCGGTGACACTCTTTCTGAAGTTATCTTGAACAAAACCAGAGCTGGGCATTACTCTGGGAGGCCGACGCAGACGGTCTCGAGACCGTGGCAAGATGAAAGTGGTCGCCTGTAAAACGCAGCAGCATGCACGTCTGGCTTGACTAATTTACCGGAGTCGAGACAGGATCATCTTCACGAAGGTAAAAGCCGTTTCATCACGGGACGGACGTCCAGCCGAAACCGAGCAGAGGGTGCTATCTCTGGTTAAACATCTCAAGATAAGATTCAACCATTTCATTTCAATCTTTTATCTTTCCTCCTTAAACTCCTCCTTATGTTTGTTTTCATCATGGTAAACTTTAAGTAATGTGCCAACAGAAAGGTCCAACTGTCTGTTTGTTTTAATTTGAATTCTTGTCAACGTAGTTATTAAATCAGAGCTAATATCGATACAAATGTTTAATGTAATTTTTGTGATAGTTTCAATAAAAGGTCTATTTTTCTGGTAGACCAACATAAGTTGAGTCTCTTGTGAAATTACATTCTTGTCTAATCACATCGTTAGATTTGTTGATTTAATCTGAAAAAGTTGAGACCCCGTTTAACTGATGGTAAGTTTGAGACAGTCTAAAACCTGCTCAAATCTATCATCTAATCTATAGGTAAGTCAGTAAACTGACCTCGTTTGTGTTTAATTACACAAACGGCTTATAGATTCCTCTACATAACCTCCTACATACATCACCTCCTTCTACAGGTGTGCAGTGGAGAGCATCCTGTGCTCCAGCATCAACGTGTGGCACGGGGGCTGCACAGTTGCAGAAAGAAAAGCTCTGCAGAGAGTGGTGAAGGCTGCACAGAGGTCTGTTGGAGTCAGTCTCCCCACCATCACAGACATTTACACTTCGAGATGCAAGAAAAGAGTCACCTGCATCATGAAAGACCCCACTCACCCAGCACACACACTCCTTGCCCCACTCCCCTCAGGACGGAGGTTGAGGAGCATCAAATGTAGAACCACTAGAGTCTAGCTGTTCCTCAGTCTAGTGACTAGACTGAGGAACAGCTTCTACCCTGAGGATAAGAATAATCACTGTGAAATATTCACATCATGCTGATGCTGATCTGTTTTCTTGTTGCTGTGTTCATCTGTGACCATCTGCTCATAAAGACTCATGTTCGTGCTGCTGTTTGTAATGATGTTTTTCTATTACTCTAGGGCTTAGTGTATTTCTAGTTGTATGTTTTTCTTAGTTCATATCCTAGATGTTATTACTGTTTTTCTCTTACATTTTATTGTTGGATGTAACTGGGACCCTGTGTACATACAGTAATCTCATTTCATCACATGTACTACATGCGGTGCAAATGACAATAAAGACTCTCTGACTCTGAACTCGGGGTTAAGTGTCTTGCCCAGGGACACAACGACACATGGTGGGCAGACGTGGGATTCGAACCTCCAACCTTCCGATCGGGGGTCGACTGCCATTACCACTGTGCCAGTGGTGTGAACACTTAATGTGAACTTAATGTGAACACTTAATGTTCTTGCCAGAACATTAAGTTAAAATGCCTGCAGATATAAGTACCGTAATATGTCATCTCATTACTTGTTCTGTTGCAGAGGTGGGGACTCGAGTCACATGACTTGGACTCGAGTCAGACTCGAGTAATTAAAATCACGACTTGAGACTTGACTTGAAAAAATGCTGAAAGACTGACTTGACTTTGACTTGCACGCCAATGACTTGGGACTTGACTTGACTTGAAGCTGTTTACTTGAAAATACTTGATATTTTAGTCAAGTCAAAAATTTAAAACATGTTATAAAGTGGCCCCAACTTGTTGAAGGAGATGGTGGACATCTTGAAGCCTTTTGAAGAAGCAACAGATTTGACACAAGGTGAGAAAATGGTCACAATCAGTGCTGTTGTTCCATCTGTGCTGTCCCTCAATCACCACCTTGAGAAACTGAAGCCTCAAGTCCGATTCCTGAATGGTCTGGTCAGGAGTCTCCAGGTATCTTTGATCAAAAGATTTCTTGGAATCTTCATCAGTGTGCGAATGGCAAGAGCAGAAAAAGGGATTACTGCACCTTTTTCAGATCCAGTGTACCTCAAAGCAGCTGCTTTGGATCCAGCGTTTTCTCTGTTGTGGGTGGAACACCATGTGTTGGGAAGTCAAGACACGAAGACAGAGGTGACACAACAAATTTTTTTTTTTACGTTTATTTATTTCATAATAATTAAAAACACAAATACCATTTCAAATTCAAATAAATAAAATACATATAAAATAAAAGGTAGCAGAAGAAGAATAATATCTTATCATATCTGCCCCTTCTTAACAAATAATTTTTAAACAAACAAAATCAAGCAATGAAGATAAAATAGCATAGCAAAGAACATATAATTAGTCACATTACTCATTATAATTAATGATATTTACAAACTTATATATATCTTGTTAACAGAATATTCTTGATCTTTTTCTTAAATAAAAATAATGATTTCTCATTTTTAATATCACAGTCCAAACTATTCCATAAACTTATGCCTTTTATAGAAGTTGATCTACCCCTCAAGCTGGTTCGATACTTCGGTTTAACAAAAATGTCCATACCCTTTAAATTGTAACAACTAATCCTTTTAGTAAAATATATTTGAATGTGTGGTGGTAGTATGTTGTTCTGAGCCTTGAACATAATTAGTA